>JAESVK010000334.1:669112-729958 GCA_017140935.1 Hamamelis virginiana | reverse complement strand
CAGCATTTAAGACTTTTTACGGCGTTTTTCAAACGCCGTAAAAAGTTGTTATTAACGGCGTTTTTCAAACGCCTTAAAAAGTCTTATTTAATTATTATTCACGACGTTTTTTAAACGCCGTAAAAAATAGTATTTACGGCGTTTTTTAAACGCCGTAAAAAATATTATTTTTCAATGATTTAGAAAACCACCTTAAATAATTGTCATTTGGCGGTAAAAAAAAATGGGGAACTTGTCGCGATTTTTTTTAACGGCATTTATAAAACGCCTTAAATAATTGTTATTTTAACGGCATATTATTTACGGCATTTAATAAACGCCATAAATACTTTATATTGCGTTTATAAAAATCCATTAATGGTTGTCATTTTCCTGCAATGAAAAGTTGTTCACAACATTTATAAACCGCCATAAATAACATGTTTTTTACAATGTTTTTGAAATGCTGTGAATAACTCATTAAATCTGTATTAAAAAGTTCTTATTTTCATGTCCTTATCTACTTATTCTATATTGTAATTAATAAAAGACTAGCATTTATATAGTTAATATATCATAGTGATTATACTAAAGAAATTATCACATATATAACCAAATTCATGAAAATATATCATGGAAGAATTAAACTATATATACAAAACCTCTAGCTACCTACTACATTATCCAATCCAAAGCAAAATTCTAAAATATTCACACAAAAACATTCACCCTTTTTTAGTTGCACATACAGCCCAAGTTTGCTCTTTTGTCTTCTTTGCAAGATCCTGGAGTTGACAAGGCAATTATAAGAAAGTCAATAATCTCATTCATGCATGTATTAATTGTAGAATAATAAAAACATAAATTGAAAATATATGAAATGTAATAAGACCCTAAAAGTAATTTAATGTTTGTTGTTTTGAATAAGTTTGAGTTGACATGACAAATCATTTAAGATAACTATAATAAAAGTAATTTAATGTTTGATTTTTGAGACGAAAATCCGGCAATATTTCGTCTGTTTTTGCAACATTTTCATATTTTCCTGTGAAGCTAAGAGTTCATAACACCTGTATAATCACAATTATCTCAACACCTATTCAAAAAAGAGTTCATAACACCTCTATAATCACAATTATCTCAACCCATATTCAAAAAAGAGTTCATAACACCTCTATAATCACAATTATCTCAACCCCACAATCAAATGACGTCTCCCACGCCTCTCAATATTACATCACAAACATTATAATTCATGAATAAGAAAGTAACCATAAGTTTGAGATGATATTTTAATTAATTTAAGATAACCATAATTAAAGTAATTTAATGTTTGTTTTTTGAGACGAAAATCTGGCAGCATTTCGTCTGTTTTTGCAACATTTCCAAATTTTTACCTATCAAAGAAAGAGTTCATAACACTTCTATAATCACAATTATCTCAACACCACAATCAAATGACGTCTCCCACGCCTCTCAGTATTACATCACAAACATTATAATTCATGAATAAGAAAGAGAAGACAGGACAAACTATATAAAAACATACTGCATATCACTACTTTACGTTAGAATGCTATTTTATATTGCCCAAAAAATGAATCACAAGTGTAAAATGGTACGAAATAGTACTTTAAATTTTAACCCTTTACCTCCTCTCCATGTCAACCATCAATCCGAATGCAATCCATTGGCCAGGCAACTGTAGTTCCATAAGCTTCATCAAGGGTTAAAAACTCTCGTGTTGGATGAGGCAGGGCCACATCTTTGACTAGTATTTCATCCACCCAAACTCTATAATAACCATAACCAAGTGGCACGTGGTGCACACGACTGGTAGGATCTGTAGATGAAATATGACCCCGTGCCACATCAATTTTGTCCCCAATCCAATTCATCAAAATGCATGGGGCATTCTCCAACGAACCACCACCAGGAATCTCTGTTCCTGCCTGTTGTGCCTAGCATTGGGAGCATGAGAGGAAAAAGCGTTAGATGATCTATGAGTAAAGCATATATATAAACAAATTTGATTTATACAAATTTACCTGGCCACTAAAGTTTGGAGTAGGCATTGTACTACTTTGTGTCTGGGCCTGCAAAAGTATGGATATTGCATTATAAACAACTATGTTATAAATCACATATTTTAATCTCACATGTTATATCTAAATTGTCCGCTTACCACTTGTATGCCAGCTGTAGCCAGAGCTGCCTCCATCAACCTTAACCTTTCAGCCAAATCACCAAACCCAGCTACCTGTTGCTTCAGTTCTTGTATCTCATCTCTCATAACTTGATTGGTTCTGTTTGATTGGATTGTTGTGCGAAGCATAGATGGCGTAACCCCAAACCCCATCCCACGTACTCTTCCTGGGCGCTCACGTCCAAATACGTGAGTTAAGGCATCATCGTCAATGCCGGTGGGGTTTTGGCCTGCTGGAGATTGTGAATATTGGTTCATTTGTTCCTGCACGTACCATTGTTAATATTTATAGGACAATATCTATTTACATCATATGTAAAAGAGAAAATCACTTACAATATATTGGCTGACTTGGTCACTAACTGGTTTGTCTTTTGGAGCATATCCTTTTTTCCACACTAAAACTCGATCCACTGGTGGATCTTCAGCTGTACAATTCTGTTTCTACAATTAATGTATGGGACATTCCATATTGATTAGTAATTCGGGAGTTAGACATTTAAAAAGTATTGTACATGTGCCAAGATTACAAAAAGAAATATTTATTACCAATTCATGCTCCAAGCGAGCAAATCCTTTACGGGATGTGCGGTGTACTATTTTCTGATGCGACCGCACATCTTTCATTTTTTCACTTTTATCCTGTTCAAAAAGCAAAAATATGTTTACAAAAAAGAAATACAATCATAAAATTAAATTGCCCAAAAATTACATTTTTTTCTCTAAATACAAAAGTGACAAAAACCTTGAACATTTTTTATTTTCGCTGCAGAACAAATTGCTTCCAGTGATCCAAGGAAACATAATTTGGCCTGATACTTTCTTCAGTTTGTCCTTTTTTGGGTTTTCTTAGCGCACGAGTCAAATTGCATCTCTCGTCCCGCAAAGATTTGCCCATTTTGGACATAGCATACTGATACGCATCTACTTTCATTGTGTACCTTTGCTGCAATGTTCCATAAGCAAAACTTTTAGTTAGTTACATTTAAAACATAAATAAATACGTGTTAAAGTTAAATTATATATCTATAAGATACGTTTACTATAACCCACAACCGTTGCTTGATATCATCGTCAACATTCCGCCAATCATCATAAATGATTGGCACTCGCTCTCTTGCCAACCGTCCTAAAAAAGTAGAGAAAGGTTGTGAATTTTTTTCAATTGGTTGACACCGTTCATTGAAATATACATCTGTTTGATCTTCATCAATTTTTAATTTTGCCCGTCCTCTCCCTTTTTTTCCTTTAATTTCTTTTCCTTTAGGGTCATGATCGACCCCTAAATCTTCACATTCTCCTTCTTCAGAAGAATCTGAAGAATCTCGTCTCGGGGCCAACTCTTCAGGATCTATATCTCCACCCTCTCGTAACACAGCCGCTATAACTGCTTCTCTTTCTTTTTGAGCCTTCTTTTCCCCTTTCTTAGAACTCTGTAAACAAAATGGAAAAATATTATTTAAATGGTTAGAGTAAATAACTTTTGCATGTCGGCAATATAGTAATCATAATTATAAAACAATAAGCTATAGTAATAGTTACCTCCCCTTTTTGGTTGTTCTTCATTGTTCGTTATGAGAACTCAAAAATCTGATTTGAGGCAAACAAAATGGAGAAATATATAACGATTAGAATGTCACACAATTATAAAACAATAAAAGGGCACAAACATGATACAACTCCTTCATGTGAATAATAAATGTAATGCAACCATAAAAGATACAGATTTTAGTATCTCACACACACAAAGAGGTTAATAATTGGAATAAGCTTTAACAAAAGGTTATATAATTTAGTCTAATCAAGAAAACCTACATTAATGTCCATCAAATTCAATACAATGCCCATAAGGACCAAAACCAGATAATTACATAGTGTGGCTTCACAAATTGACCTTAAACAATATTCATTCATCTTCCACTTCAATGGCCTCACAATTAGGCCTTACATAATGTTCATCTTCTTCAATGAGGTTCAAATCAAGTCTTACTACATCAATTGGATTATGTGGCATGTAAGCATCCTCATCAAACATCTCCAATTCGTGAAAGCCCCTAGGTGGTGCTTTTAGCACAACATACCAAGCTAAACCTTCTATATCCTTAGAATAAAACACTTGTTTTACCTGTGAAGCTAGAATGAATGGATCTTTCTCAAATTGACCAAGTCCGTGTTCAAGGTTAACCAACGTAAAGCCATCGTCAACTTTAATACCATTCACAATGTTTGCCCATGCACAGTTGAATATTGGGATTTGGAATCTGTAGTAGTCCAATAGAATTATGTCTTCAATAACCCCGTAATAAGAGATCTTCCCAACCACTTGAGCATTGTCCCTTGCACTTGATCGACACACCGTTTCTGCATCAATGGAAACTCCACTATTTTGTGTCTCCCTAATGGCGTGCCTTGTGTGAAATCGTTGTCCATTGATTACGTAGGCCGAATATGACTTTATATGCTTCCTAGGACCAAGAGATAGCCAGCGCAATGTATCCGACACGCTACTATCACTCGAACGAACCTTCTCCTTTAACCAATCGCAGAAGGTATCGTTGTGTAAATTCTGTAGCAAAGTTTCATTCCTTGATAAACGCCTCTCTGAACGCTTAAGCTCCTCCACATGCATGCTAATAAGAAGTGAGAATATAAGACAATTGTATAAGGTGTCGGGCGTATACAAATACATAAATAAATGGTGGAAATAATTATGATACTAACTCTAAGTATGGTTCCACTTCTGCAGTATTTCTCAATACATAAAGGTGGGCAATCTGTAACATATCATCAGGCATAATTGATTCCACACCCTTCGATAAAGGACGTCCTTCTAATATTCTTTCATGTTCCACTTCTTCGTTTCGAGCATGTTTGTGACCTATTTTAGCTGCCTGTTTAATGTACCCACTGCAGAAATCCATGCACTCTTTAGCTGCATAACATTCAGCTATGCATCCTTCAGGTCGCGCACGATTCCTAACATATCCCTTAAGTATCTTCATGTATCTAAAAACGCAAAATAAAAGCAGTTGTTAACTTACGATACTATAAACACTATGAAGTGCAAAGATATACAAATAAAATGATAGTGGACCACCTCTCGAATGGATACATCCAGCGATATTGGACTGGCCCGCAAAGACGTGCTTCCCGTCCCACATGGATTGACAGGTGAAGCATAATATCGAAGAATGATGGAGGGAAGTATCTCTCAAACATGCATAGAGTCTCTACAATATTGTCTTCAAGTACCTCGACTCTATTTCTATCTAACACCCGCTGGCATAGTTCATTGAAGAAAGCACACAGTCGAAATATTGCATTTCTTGTGCCCTTTGGTAAAGATCCCCTCAATGCTACAGGCAATAGCTGCTGCAACAATACATGACAGTCATGGGACTTGAGACCTACTATTTTGCACTCCTCTACTGAGACACAATTCCCAATATTTGAGGAGTAACTATCGGGTAGCTTTAAGTCTCGTAGCCTAGAACAAAAAAGTTTTTTCTCTGCCTTCAATAAGGTGTGAGGCGCTGGAGGCAAGGACCTTGCACCCTCATCCACATGCAAAGCGTGCCTAATATTTAACTTCTTTAAGTCTGCACGAGACTTAGCATTGTCCTTCGACTTTCCCGTCACATTCAACAATGTATTAACTAGACTCTCGCAAATATTCTTCTCTATGTGCATAACGTCTAAGTTGTGACGGCAAAGTAAATCCTACAACACCATTTATAAAGATAAAAATGAGGGTTTAATAAATTGTAACGCCAACTATTAAATAAAAATTGACAGAAAGACGTTAAATAATTCGACTATTACTTACCTCCCAATATGGTAACTCAAAAAATAAAGACTTCTTTGTCCAAGGCGTGGGTGGCTTGATGGCATTTATCTTCCTCTTTTTTTTCCCTTTATCTTTCCTCCCCCAATCATTTTCAAAATTACTCACTGCATGCCAAGCATCACGACCAATCACGGGTCTGGGATTCAGTTTGAGTTCTTTCTTTCCGTTAAACCAACTTTTCTTCTTCCTATATGGATGGTCGGGTGCAAGAAACCTCCTGTGGCCCATGTAAGCCCACTTGTGACTATAATGCAGCCATTTTGAACAAGTGCCAACACCACACACAAGACATGCCTTCTTCCCCTTTGTGCTATAACCAGACAGGTTTGCATAAGCTGGGAAATCATTGATTGTCCACATCAAAACTGCCTTCAGAGTGAATTTGGACTTACTAAACGCATCATATACACCCACACCGTTATTCCACAACTCCTTCAAATCATCCAAAAGTGGCTCCAAGTACACATCAATGTTATTCCCTGGTTGCTTTGGCCCTGGGATAAGTAAAGACAACATCAATTGTTCCTTTTTCATGCATAGCCATGGAGGAAGGTTATATATAGTAAGTATCACTGGCCAGCAACTGTATGAAGTGCTAAGATTTGCAAAAGGATTGAACCCATCAGCTGCAAGACCAAATCTAATATTCCGCGGCTCAGATGCGAAAGAGGGCCATAGTTGGTCGATGAGTTTCCAAGCCAAAGAATCAACCGGATGCCGCATCTTATTATCTGTACTTCTATGAGTGGAATGCCACGTTAGTTGTTCAGCCATTTCCGGTGACATAAAAAGCCTCCTAAGTCTTGGTATTATTGGGAAATAACGCAAGACTTTTGCTGGGACTCCTTTTTGAATCTTTTCAGACCGTTTGTTCACTTTCCACCTTGAAGAACCGCATTTTGGACATTCCTCCTTGTCCTTATTATCTTTCGTAAACAGACAACAATCATTCACACATGCATGTATCTTATCAAACCCTAAACCAAATGCACTAAGTAACTTCTTCGTCGAATACATAGAATTAGGAAGTGTGTTATCAGGAGGGAGCATGTCACAAAGGATCTCCAGGAGTTCACTAAAACTTTTGTCAGTTAGACCATTTGCCATTTTATGCTTGAATAATACCACAACTGCCGAAATTCGTGTGTATTTCGTACAACCAGGATACAAAGGTGTCTCAGCTTCTGCTAACAGATGCATGAAATCCGGCTCTTTTCTCTGATTTGTGTCTTCTAAAACATCACCTGTCTCATCCATAACTGCATCTCTATCACCTGTCTCATCTATATGTGCATCTCTATACATCCTATGTGTCTATGTCATATCAACACCTTTTTGTTCACAAGACGCACTTGGAGGTTCTTCCCCGTGAAGAACCCACGTGGTGTACGTAGGATCCATCCCTTTAATCACCAAGTGCTCAAACACTGTACTAAAATTTTGGTGATGTAAGTTCCGACACTTAGTGCAAGGGCATGAGATCATGTCAGCATTTTTTGAATTTGCTCTAGCTAGTTCAATGAACCTACGTGCTCCAGATTCATATTCGGTCGAAAAACGACTAAAATGCAACCAATCCTTATCCATAGTGAGATTCCAACCTCTTCACCCTAACTCGAATACTACAAACGATACAATATCTATTAGGCATGGAAGAAATCAATAATTACGAAAGAATATACAATACAATATGATATCTACCACCTTCAACTCCTTCCTAACACCTAAAACACTATAATCACCCATCTAAAATATAAAAGGAATCATCAAAATTTTAGTGAACCCAGGCAATAAGGTTAGACCAAAATGACATTAAAATATATCACTGACAAGACATATATATATATATATATATATATATATATATATATATGTATTACCTTCTAGGTGACTAAGGTGAGACTCTTAGACACCCTTAGTGAGACTCTTCTAGGTGGGACTCTAAGACACAATCCAGTGAGACTCTAAAATATTAGCAGCTTTTTCAAAAATTTGATTTTGAAAAAGTGTGATATTTTGAAAAAGGGTTAACTACACTTTACTATCTAAAAGTTTGAGGATTGTTTCAATTTAGTACACAAACTTTCAAATGACGCGATTTAAGACAAACTTTTAAAAACAAGTTTCAATGTAGGCCAAAATTGGATAGATGTTAGTTTCATTAACTAAGGTGGCATGTGAGAGTCACGTAAGGGTTGAGGTGGATCATAGGTGGATCCTATATGGATAAATGACCCTTTTTTCCGCCCAAATCAGCCATGTGCCCCTCATTTGAAACTCTAAATTGCAAAATTAAAAGATCGAAGTCACATGAGGGGCACATAGCCGATTTGGGCATAAAAATGAGTCTTTTATCCACATATGATCCACTTCAGTCCTCATGCGAGTTTCACATGTCACCTTCGTTAATAAAATTGACATCCATCCATTTTTGTCCTACAATGAAACTTGTTTTTAAAAATTTGTTCTAAATTGTGCAATTTTAAAGTTTGTATTCCAAATTGAAACAACCCTCAAAGTTTAAGGTAGTACAATGTAGTTAACCTTTTGAAATATAAAATAAAAATAAAAATAAAAATCCAAGTTTTTTAGAAAACCGATAGTTAGAGCATTCTATATGTGCATGACATGCATAAGAAGGATGTTTTATCCAATAGCCAATTTTTAAAAATCTATGTCATTTTTAGTTCTTTCAAACTTCCTTATGTAATTTTTCATAGTATGCACCATTTTTAGTGCATGACACTAAAATTAGCTTTTGGGGTTGAGTTCGACCCACAACATTAATGATGTAAATCAAGATCAAACGATCAAGAACAAAGAAGAATTTGCAATCAAATCTGACCAACAATGCTGGAATTACAAGGAAAATGCTATAACACTGCATTAACAGGAGCTTAAGCTCTGTTACTGATCGAAAACAGATCTGGAATTTACAAAATATCATCTAAAACTGACTTTCCTCACTACTAGACAGGTATTTATAGAGATTCTAACAATCTAACAACTTGTAACTAACTTTCTAACAACTAATATGAGAAATACAAAAGCCACATGGCTGTTACAAGAATTTATATGAGAGTTCACAAGTAAAACATGACAGCGAATAAGAAGAAAATAAAAAGAAAGCCACTGGACTATAGGAACTACTGCTGGACAGTTATTATGATTGATTCCAAGTTCCAAGCACATCAGCTTAGTTCAAGCTCAATCCAAGTTCAAACAAGCTACAATTGAAAGTTTAATTACTTGCCTAAAACTTATCTTATTATGATCATTATCAATGGCATTAGTGTGCTAGAAAACCCTAACAGCTAGACTTAATAATATTGTTTTGGACAAAGTTCATGGTAATATGTTTTGATATTTAGGAAAACCATATTGTTTGACCTCATGCATGTACTTCATTTCTAGCTACCAAGAATCAACAAAGATATATATATATATATATATATATATATATATATATATGCATGACAAGTTGTAGCTTTAGAAACTAATAATATGATGCAGTTATCTTAGCACAACTAAGTTTATTTATGAGAAATTAATAGAAGTCTAGAAAGCCTTTATTCTAAGGAATGATGAAGGCCACATGCAGTTCCCTTTATGGTATTTGTGGTGACTGATGGAGCTTCATGAAGGAAGACTTCAGCTGTAATCTACCTAGATATATAGACTTCAGCCGTGTCACAGTAACTGGTATTGGCTGGCAGAACTAAGGTTTTACACAAATACACACAAATTGTTATGAAGGAAATTCAAATGGTTTAGATATCATTCAACAACATGCCAAAAACTGTGTTATCACACTTTAATAAATGTCAGTTCAAGCAGTTCTTTTCCATGGAAAATATTATCATTTGAGGAGATTTGCATTTAGATTATAGAAAGACAATCAATAGTGCCTAAATGTAGATGAACAATAAATCAATTGTTCTTCATACTTACAGGGTCTCTAAGCTAGCTATTGTGCCGAGCGATGATGGAATAACCCCCCGTATGCCGTTTCCACTCAAGTTTCTGTAAATGCAAAAGAAACATAAGAGATAATGGCCTACCGATATATATATATATAATGACAAAAAGCTAAGGAGATGCGTTTAATCATGAGAGCTCATATAGATATATAGAATCTATATATATATATATATATATATATATATATATATATATATAGAATCTATACTTTATTGCACTAAAGATGAGAGCTCATATGTTTTAATTGAAAAAACTGTCAAGGAAGCAATCGGCAAAACTATTTTGGAAATGACATATCCATAGATGACAACGACAAAGAAAAATATGAGATATCACTGTCCAAATTGGTGGCTTCCAAAAAATAAAAAATAAAAATCATTGCATTCGTAATTTGGGGTTATGACCCTTTCCAATTTCGTTAATTGGTTACTCTAATGATAATAGGGTTGCTCACAAAAAGCAGTCTATTAGAAGGATAAGCAATTATGCTGGCCAACTCCATTAAAGAAACCATTAGAGCAAGGTCAAATTCAAAGGTAGTGGAGACTCTAGAGTGTATCAACTATCAAACATATTAAGAATGATAATTTGTATGATTTTTATAATCAATTTAAGTATATTTAACATTTTAAATTTTTATTACCTTATGAATCACTATATGATCACTGAAAATCATTTAGATGTCCATGAAAATTAAACAACACTCGGTCATAGATTCTTTTTAAAACAAGTGTGAAAGTGGAAGAAAATAGATTCTTTTATTGAGAACTTTTGGAAAATTATAGAGAAATACGGACTTTCTCTCTCTAGAACTGAATTCAGATATGGAAAACTGATTTATAATGCCCACTTACCCTCTATTTAAAAGGGAATCTTCTAGTTGTAACTAACTAGGAGAAGTACTAAAGTGACTAGGCTGTCACCAAGTAAAAAAAAAAAAAAAACAATAGTAACTAACAAACATTAGACAATAACATAGTAGGCAGCCACAATAACAACAATAGCTAGTAACAACTGACAGTAGGTGATAGATCAATTGGTGACAGCAGTGCATAGCAGCAGTGCATACACGTAGCAGCTATAGCATTGCAAGCATTGCAGCAGCCAGCAGTGCATCCACATTACTTCATTATCCCCCTCTAAAAAAAAAAAACAACTTGCCCTCAAGTTGTAGTAGAATGATAGGGTACAAGATGCTTCACATTGAAAACATTGGAGATATTAAAATGAGAAGGAACTTGCACTGTGTCAGCATTATCATTAACTTTGGCCAAACCTAATTTAGAATAGGAACCATGTGGATATCTTTCCTTGGTTAAAACCACCCAAACAAGATCCGATTCTTCAAACCTGTTAAATATACTTAAATTGATTAAATAATTTGTTCAAATAAGTTATTTTTCATAGCTTTCTTTACTTTAGTTGCCCGTATTCTTAAATGAAAAAAAAAATAAAAAAATAAAAAATACAATTCCTATCCCTACTAGTATTACTGAATGCTTTCAAGTTTGAATTCTCTATACCATTTTCATTAAATAATTTGTTAAAATAACTCATCTACCTTTTCTTAATCTTATCCTCTTTAACAAAAACTCTCTAGTCTTCACTTTTGATGCACTTGAAAGTCCTCCAAGCTGCATTACACCAAGAATGTGTAAGATGCAACGAGTTTTGTTGGACTTGTCCTACAAGGTCTTGCTTACTGTCTTGGTGTATTTTGAATTTATTATTATCTTTAACTAACAAAAGATTAGGTGGGGATTAGACACCTTAGGCAATATGTGTTTCCTTTCTGGCTAAATGGATCTTAGACTCTTTCACCATGTATATAAACAAGTTTGAAGACAATAAACCAGGTACTTGAGGAAAGGATGCAGTATAATGCATTCCAGCAACTGACTGAAATCTAAATTTGATCCCACATAGTAAGTTAGATGGGTACAAAGTCCTGCTCAGGTCAGTATTACCATCTGGGTGTCTTGGGAATTGGAGATGCAACTAGAAAAGGAATGAAATTTTGGTTGTGAACTGGAGATCCTTACTTATCTGCATTTAAAAAGAGAGTAGAAATGGATTCTTCACATAATAGAAGATTTCAATTTGACAACAAACTAAAGCCAGATTTTGATGGACCGTTCTTAATTAGTAAATAAAGTTGAACCCAACTAAACAAATCCTTATTCCCAACTAATTGTAGTTAACTATGCGAATCCTTTCTCGCCATTTTCAATTCATGTTCATAAAGTTTGGCAGTAAG
This sequence comes from Hamamelis virginiana, assembly GCA_017140935.1. NCBI lineage: Eukaryota > Viridiplantae > Streptophyta > Magnoliopsida > Saxifragales > Hamamelidaceae > Hamamelis > Hamamelis virginiana. The sequence goes on along the minus strand of JAESVK010000334.1, from coordinate 717,688 downwards.
TTTACATTGGCCATCTACATACCACAAACCTCCCCTCTTTTCTCTCGGCTTGGAACCGGCTGTGTGAAATATAAAGCATTAAATAAGACACAACTAGTATTAGTAATTAAAATTAATACTGCTCCACCTGTATAGGTGCAGTTATCTAAATTTCAGAACAAATCTAAGCTAATCATAATCATGTAATTGGGTAACCCATCAAAGTAATAGTAGTAAAACTGGTAAGAGAATTAGGATAAGGTCCAGTAAGAAGCTTTGGATTAAGTTTCTCAAAAAGGACTTGATCTTGGCCTGGTATCACCGGAGGTGCTACAAAACTTCTTTGATCTGGAACGATATCCTCTTCTTTCAGAACTCACTCATCGCTTCCAGGTAAGTTCAATTTCTGGAGATCATTCTTTTGTTTGGTATTTAAACTTAGAAAGTTATCAAGTATATATTGAAAAGTTAAACCTGTATTGTAGAGGTACTTCTGAATTGGTACTTAAAATTTGACCATAGTCATCATCTTGATGCAGGGATTCAGGGAGAGATTGCTGGCAGATCCTAAATTCCTACATAGGTTAGCTATTGAAAAAGCTATATCAATAACAACTACTCTCTAAGCACAGTATGAGAGGCGCAAAGAAAATTTTTTTGAAGAGCTTGACTATGTTATAACAGATACTGTCAGAGGATCTGTTGTTGATTTTTTCACTGTGTGGCTTCCTGCCCCTACTCTGTCCTTCCTTTCATACTCTGATGATATAAATAAACCTGACAGCATAGATGCATCAAAGATGACACTTAAAACCAGATTTTAATTTTCTTTCTTTTAAATGAAAGCTTCACTTAATACGTGCAGGGTTTCAAAACCCTTTTCAACCTCTTGCAGAAGGGATCATTAACCAGTGGTATGCATTGTAACTTTCTAGCTACTTATTTGTTGAAATCAAATTGTTCATAGGAATTGGTTGTCAAACATAACTTGCATTTCATAAAAGAGGGAGACAGAGCTCATGAAAGAGGATTTATAAATAGAAGCAAAAAAAAATTAACAAAACACTAATAGAGTGGTACAGGGATACGAAGATTGAAGAGCATTACGAATAACAGCCTATGAAGAGATGCCACTATTGCTAAAAAAACAGGACAAGATTCATCTACAACAAACAACCCTAGATCTACCTAAAATATAAAACAAAGAAAGCAAAAAAAAACAACATACCTCAAGATCGGTATGTTGAGACTTCGTGCTTGGAACTCGGGACCCCCTCGACCAGACCTTGCCCGACGGTGGTCGTAGATCACGAGCTGAGATGCCGGCTAGCCGTACCTCTCTCAGTGGGAACTATGTCTCGATCACGATCTGGATCTGGAGCATAAGGATCTCGAGCAAGCCCTCAGTCAAAAGTATGAGAGTTCGGCAAAGCAAGATCGATCAGAGAGAGAGAGAGAGAGCAGTACGGCGGTAAGAACAGGAGGTGAACGGCGGGTGAACGGCGATGCGGGTGAACGGCGATGTGGGTGAACGACGGTGGGGGTGAACGGCGGTAGAGGATTTCTGCATCAAAAGTGGAATAAGGGTTTCTAGGCACGGGGAAAGAAAAGAAAAGAGGGAAAGAAAAGAAAAGAGGGGATATTTCGCGGGTACCGAAAAAAAAAACTAAAACCTTTTTACGGCGTTTCCCAAACGCCGAAAATACTCTAAACCTTTTACGGCGTTTAACAAACGCCGAGAATACTCTAACTTTTTTACGGCGTTTCATAAACGCCGAGAATACCCTAACTTTTTTATGGCGTTTCATAAACGCCGAGAATACTCTAACTTTTTTACGGCGTTTTATAAACGCCGTGAATGTATTGACTACTTTTGTTAAAAACACTCGATGCATGGATGAGTGGAGGAACTAGGGCGGGGAAAGGAAAAGAAAAGGAAATTTTAATAAGACTTTTTACGGTGTTTAACAAACGCCGAGAATACTCTAACTTTTTTACGGCGTTTCATAAACGCCGAGAATACTCTAACTTTTTTACGGCGTTTCATAAACGCCGAGAATACCCTAACTTGTTTACGGCGTTTCATAAACGCCGAGAATACTCTAACTTTTTTAACTAGGGCGGGGAAAGGAAAAGAAAGGGAGGGAAAGGAAATTTTAATAAGACTTTTTACGGCGTTTATAAAACGCCGTTAATAATATAATTTTTTACGGCGTTTAATAAACGCCGTAAATACTAATGCTTTTACGACTTATATAAAAAAACACTGGATGGTTGACTATTTAACCACTTTTTACGGCGTTATATATAAACGCCGTGAAAAAAACGCCGTAAATGCCGCTTTTTGTTGTAGTGATGTGGCATGCATATGTGCTCAAGAACCAAAATATCACAACTTACTGGTTATACAATGATCATGAATATGACACCACATGGATTCATAAGATTAGAGAACATTAGGGTTTATAAAACTAGAGAATAACATTTACCTAGGGTTTAGAGAAGACATCCACCACAGAACTCACCTCCTTGATGTTTAGCTAGCCATAAGAGAAGATAAATGCACACAAATGAACAATAAATGCAAGTAAGATGGAATAAATGCTATCTATTAAACACCAAACGAAAATGTAGCTTTACAACTGAAGATTAAGAGAAGAAATAAGTTAAACTAAGTTTACTAACAAGGAACAACAAGAACAAGATGAAAACCTAGCTAAAACTATCAAGAAACCCTAAAAAGCTAAAAGAAAACTAAGCTAACCCTAAAGTACTAAGCAAAAAACAAGTAGAGACCGGTTGGAACCCCTCTCTCAGCTGCCAAGTGAAGCATTTATACCCTCATTAAGGGTTACAACGAATTGGGGGCAAAGGACGAGAGTGCCCCTGTAAAAAGACATGAATTACAAGTGAATCTGCGAAATCCCGACCATTTGTACCGGTACAAAATTCCCTGTACCGGTACCAAAATTTCCTGCCACCATGAACAGTATTTTGTACCGGTACAAAAATTCCTGTACCGGTACAAAATTGCAGAAGTGCTGAGAAATGCTGAATTCTAAGCCTGACACACCACCAACTCCTCGAGTGCTTCCATGGATGAGAAGGGCTTCACCAAACCTCATATTAAAGCAAAAATGAATTGCTAACGAGCAGCAATGGCAGGGAAAGAACTGGACCTTGCTCAAATGCACTCAAAAACTGGGGAAAATGCACAGTTCGAGTTCGACACCCAAAGTCCTGAAACAAGACAAAGCCGTCAAACGCACCTATTCCACACATAAAGCATCCCAAATGCATGTAAAAAGCAATAATAACACAGTAACTAACATGTGAAATATGTGTCTAACAAATACCTAAGTTGGGTACTCAAAGGTTAGGAGTAAAAGTTAGTTCCATATAGGATAACATATAATTTTATGCACTTATGAGTTTTGCATAAAAGAATTCAAGTCTAGTTTGTTTGTTTTGAGTATGCTAAATTAAAAGGTTAATAGGAACATGTTTAGGTTTGTTTGTATCATTCATTTTCATGTTTAATGCTTGAAATATCATATGAATTGTGGTCGAGGGAACGAGTTAAGGTATGTTAAAATTGGTTTTTTTAAGCATGATGCATGATTATTTTGGTACATCTTATTAGGTTGCATATTAGGTCATTTACACCTTTTTTATTCATTATTTTCATGGGTTTTAAATCCACTTTTTGATTGCATTTAAATCTGTCCAAGGTTTAAAGTAACCTTAAAGTAGATTAAAAACTCATTTTTAGGGTCAAAACTAACATAGAAACATGCCTAGGATCACATAGATGACTTAGTTTGTATTTAGGACATTTTTCATGCATTCTCTATTGCATATTTAGTGTATTTTTCTATAAATTCCAGCATGCATTATGTAGTATTTTAGGTTGTTTAGATTAACTTAGGATGTAGTTAGGGACTTTTTAGGTTAGGGGAGCCACTTGGCTCCACTTAGGATTTCCCTTTGTTGTAAAAACTACATCCAATTAAGGATTATAGCTTGTTTAAGAGTCTATCTTCGATGAAGTTCTCTCAATAAAAGAATTTGTTTTTGGATGAAATTCCCACTTTGAATGATGAAGTGTTTTGAATAAAAATTAAGTCTCGAAGATAGAGTCTTAGATAAGGTAGAATATCTTTAAAGGTGTAGTTCATTACAATATGAGAATCCTAAGTAATCGAACTACGTTGACTTTGATTCTTATCAAGAAATTGGTAAGGTACGTAGGCAGTCAATAGGGCGCAAGTCCAATCTTAGGATGACTCTGTGTCTCCTAAGGTCTTTAGGATTTTGATTCTTCTTTTATTATTATTATCTATTATCTAGTATTATATATCATATTTTGTGGTTGATTAGATAAATAGGATTTTCATGATAAGATTTTGATAAAGCCCAAAATTAATTAGGAGACCTTTAATTACAGTGAGGTGGGTGCCTACAAGGAGTTCCTTGGAACCTTCCCACTTCATAACCTAGCCCCCAAATTCAACTTTGATTCGAAGACCATGCTTTTCCAAAATATGAGGTCACTGTTTTATTGAAAATAAAACTTTTTTTTATGGTTTCCTTATTCCTTAAAAATATGGTGGCGACTCCCAGTTTTTTGCAAACACTTATCCTTTTTCAAAACCCAATCTTGAGTGGATAATAGAGAAGGATAAATATGGATAATAGAGAAGGATAAATCGAGACGGATAATGATCATCCACAATCCACAATGATTCAAAAGTGAACGGCCTCCAAAATCCCTCAGGTCGCTGGTTCACAACCGCTGATAGAAATTAATTGTTGTGTGATTTGTTCGTTGACAGATCTGACGGCGGTTGTGATAACCATCATGAAAAGGATGACCATTGTAAAAATAATCATTAGAGCGGTAGGAGAAATGACCACCACTACCACGACTACCATGGCCTCGACCACGAGAGAACCGACCACAACCACGAACATTAGAGGGTTGGTGTTGAACCATATGAGCAGATGGGGTGACGTTAGAAGGAGTGGAGATATGAAGAGTGTCTTTAGAATCAGCACGAATGAAGTTATGACTCAATAGCAAACTATGAAGTTCAGCAAAAGGGGTTGGAGCTGGACGGGCATTGATAGTAGTAATGGTCTTTGAATTTAGATCTTAAGCCCCGCAAGATGTAGATATTCAGATCTGTTAAAGAGAGTGGATGACTAGCAGCATTAAGAGTATCGGCATATGACTTAGCCTTCTGGAGATAAGTGGTAACAGGTAGATCACCATGTTTCAGTTGTGAAGATCAAAATGAATTTACATAATTCTGGTATTAGAAGCAGAAGCCAATGAAGTTTCTAGAGTCTGATATATGGCTTGAGAGGTCTCGAGACCAACAATAAGGGGAATGACCTCTTCAGTGAGAGATGCAACAAGAAAACTGACCAAAGTTGACCTTGTCGAATCCAAAGAAAATGATCAGGATTGGATATAGACTTACCATCGACTGTGATTGTAGCTGGGGGACAAGGAGAAGAACCATCAATAAAACCCATGAGGGCTTGACCACGAAGATAGGGAATGAGTTGAGTTTTCCAGTATAAGAAATTGGTAAGAGTGAGTTTGAGAGATAAAAAATGGTTGCATTAGAAAGGGTGGAAAGAGAAGATAAGGAGGATCAATGCGATGTGACATTAAGGATGGAGGACTCCATGGATGGCTCTGATACCATGTTAAGTTTCCATTCCCACCTAAAAGCCTAAGCTTGTAGGTGGAGGGCCCAATATAGGTATATGAAGCTATAGCAATCCTTTCATTTAGGTGATGTGGGACAGAGTGGATTTCATTTTCTACATTCCCCCTCACGTGCAGGCTCGTTTGGGCCTTGTCATGTGGATAACCAATGCTCTGATACCATAATGAATCAACAAAATGATACATGAAAACTTTCCCTTGTATTTCCAAAACCCATCAATGCCTTAGACACTGTAGCTATTTATGGGTACATCATGTAACAATTACATGGATAAATCACATTAGTTACAGTGGGTAAAATGATGAAACAGAATATATCTAACAGTTACATAATTGATTCAAACTCATAATGGGCTTTATGGACTCAAAGGACAAAATGTTTTATACTTATTGTTTTGGCCTAAACATATTTGGAAAACATTTTAAACTTGCCCAAAAATTTTTTGGAACACTTAGTTAACTTGCTCAAGTGTTATAAGTTGATTTGGACTTGAGAAATCTCAATTATTAGCTTTGCAACATTTCTAGTCTACTAATCTAGTCATTCTAGTCGACTAAGAATGAAGACAGTAGCTGGTTTTGAAAAAAATCCTCTCCTAGTCCACTAATCCCCTTTGTCTAGTGGACTAACAGTCTCCTAGTTGACTAATACTCTTGTCCTAGTGGACTAATAGTCTCCTAGTCCACTAAGCACCCTTGTCTAGTCGACTAATAGCAGGTCAGTAGCCTGTTTTGGGAAAATAAGCTCCTAGTCGACTAACACACCTTTCTTAGTCAACTAACTGTGCCCGGAAACTTTTTCAAAGGTATTTTAAATCTTCTAGTCGACTAAACACTTGTACCTAGTCGACTAATCGACCTGGCTGCTCAATAACGGCTAGTTTTTAACACTCCAAACGGCTCTATTTTGACTCCCAATGGCCATATTTGTTTTGGAACCTACTTATACTCATTGTATGAGCCTTGAATCAACTAATGATCATATACAAACACATATCAATCTAGTATTCATCATTCTTGTGTGATTTAATCACTTTGGTTCATCATTCTCTCTTGAAGCCAATATTAGTTCTTAATCTTTGAGAGATATTACTGAGAGCTTATTATTTGTACATCATCTACTCTTGAGGAGTTTCTCTATTTTACACATTCTTAATATTCATATTGTAACCTTTGTGAGATTTAAGGGTTTTATGAATCCCTTATAGGTAAGAATCTACCACCTTGAAAGTAGATTGTGGGTTAGTGTCTTACACCTTTGAAAGAAGACAACTTGTAAAGGTTTCTCCACCTTGAAGGAGTGATCCATAGTGGATTGTGGAATCCTCAAGACAAGGCTTTTAAGGCGTGGACGTAAGGGAAAACCGAACCACGTTAAATCATCGTGTTTGAATCTCTCTAACTCTTATCTTGCATTTCAATTTATGTAATTGCTATATATTGTTGAGTTGTGATTCAATCTTGCTCTCTCATTTGCAATTAAATTTATTAACTTGTTTATCTTCCGCTAAATTTAATTGAACCATAATTTTTAAATTTGGTAATTTTTGTTAAAGTTTGCAATACTTCAATTCACCCCCTCTAGAGGTTTATATACTTGGGCCAACAATTGGTATTAGAGCAGGTGCTCTTCATTTGATTATCTTTTTGAGCTAAAGATATTTGCAAACTTGTTTATTTGTTATTTGAAAAGAATAGATTTTGAAAATTATTATCTTGGTGTACATGTTCATGAAATTGATGAATCTACGTCTCCTAGATGTGTAAATGAATTTGATAATGATTTTGATGATGATTGTATTGATAAACCATCTTATGAAGATCTTTTAAAATTATGTGAACATGCTTTGAAGAAATGTAACTCTTTGAATAAGATTAACAAAACTTTGAAAAATGACTTGTCATCTATTTCAAAAGAGAAAATGGCTCTTCAAGAAATAAATTTTACTCTTCAAGAAATAAATTTTACTTTGGTTAAAAAGGTTGAGTCTTTGAAAAATATTCATTCTACATCAATTTCATCAAATAATTTTGAAGATTGGAAAAATGAAAATACTGTTTTGGAAATTAAAATTGAGAGTCTTGAACAAAGTTTGAAAACTTGTGAAAATGAAAAGATTTCTTTAATAAAAGAAATAGACTCTTTGAAGAAAGAAAAATGTATTTCAAAAATAGCTCATATTTTAAAACCTAAAGAGCTACCCTTTGTCATCAAAGCAAAACCCAAATATATTCCTACTTGTCATAATTGTGGTGGTAAGGGACACATTCGTCCCAAATGCCCAAAACCTAAGGCCAAGACTTTTGTAGATAAGAGTCGACGATATGACTTGAAGAACTCAACTAGGAAAATTGTGCATGAACCTATTCACACACATCATTCTTTTAGATTTGTTCCCATGTGTCATCATTGTGCCAAAAAGGGTCATATTAGACCAAATTGCTATCACCTCTTGAGAGACTATAGAAGGACCCCATATGATTATTGACCTTATGATAGTCATGGGTATATGAATAGGTCTATGCCTTCTAGGGTTGCAATGGAGCAACGAAATGTGAAAACTATATGGGTTAGGAAGGATGATCCTACCTCACATAGTGTTTGATTTCCTTTAGTCTGAAATGACTATAAACTACCATGTGTCCGAAAATGACATTAAACTATCTTGTAGTGAATTGTATTTGTTGATTATCTCTTATTTATCATTGCATATTATCTTTATATGTCGTTTTGAGCATATATATGATTATGATGTTTACTCTAATGAAATTGACACTTTGGAAGAGAAATGTTTGTGTGCATAGATCAAAGAAATGAACTTATCTTTGTGTGGCAAAGACATGATGAAGTCATGCACTCAATCATTGATGATGGAGGACAATCAATATTTCAATCATAAAGTGACGAAGATCACTAGTCAAAGAATCCACCATCAACTCTTCAAAGATGAAGGAAATGAATATCAACATTTGGTATCAATATTGGTTGGTAATTTGTAAGAATTTCTTTTAAATTCTTGTTTATAATTCCTTCTATGTCATGTGCTTATAATTCAAATTGATGAATCATATGCTTGAAACTTGCTAATTTTGATTGCAATATGAAGATAATAGCTATGTAATGATTTAGGAGCCATAACATTGTTTCTTATTGACTTATTGCTAAAAATGCTATTTTTGTGATCATTATTGTCATACATTTATATTAGCATAATGATTTGAAGCAAATGTCATAAATATATTGTTTGTCTATCAATATGATGTATTGATGTTTATTGATGATATAAATTTGTTTTTTTTTTTTGGATAATTGATATAAATTTGTCGAACCTCTTGCTATGTATAAATGATTGATTTTTGAAGCTAAATTCTTTTAAAAATATTTTGTTGCAAAATGAGATATTTATTTTCAAATAAAGCATTGTCTTAGCAATGACATTTAAAAAAAAAAAAAAACTCTTGATTATTCTAATGAGTATCTTATTAAATTGGTATCATCCTTGCTTATTGCATTTATTAATCAACAATTTGTATTAATTGGTATCTTCATCAATTAGTATCTTTTTGTTTCTTCTAAATTTGTATTTTTTTTATGTGAAAAGAAGAAAAATCATTTTTCAAAATCATGTATTCTTGATGGGAGAGATAATGACTTATTTCTTGAACTTTTGTTATCTTCTTTATTGCCTCTAATTGGTATCTTTTTGTTAATGCCAAAAGGGGAGAAATATGCATAATCTTTTATATAATATTTGATATTATTTGTTATGCATAGTATTGGTAAAATATGCATGATGAAATGAATATGAATCATATATAGATTTGATACCTACAATATGTTGATGCTTAAATATTATTGGTATCCTTTTATTTATGCATATTAATAGGGGGAGCTACAAATCCTTAGTTTATATATTCATTCTCATATGCAATATTTTACTCAATGATTGTCATCAACAAAAAGGGGGAGAGTGTTAGCCTTATGGCTTCCACTTTTGTTGGTTGATTTTGATGATAACAATCATTGTATTGTGATTATATTGATTTGCATCTTTTGTATATTTGCAAGTATTCTTGTGTTTATTTGCAAGTATGAATTGTGGTAAAATTCATCATGAATCTTTGTATCTTTGTATGATGGATTTATTATTGCATCATTGATTTGTTTTACCTAAAATATGCATATGCTTTAAATGATAATCTTTAGTTTCTTTATATGCATATTGTTAGGGGGAGCCACAAATCATTGATTTATTTATTTGTTTTATATGAAAATTATGCTCAATGTTTGTCATCAACAAAAAGAGGGAGATTGTTAGCCTTATGACTTCCACTCATATTTGTTAAATGATTTTGATGATAACAAACATTGTGTTTTGATCTCTCATGTGTATATGAATACATTATTGTATTGCACATGATAATATTATTGTATTACATATGAGTATATTGATATATTGCATATGAATATTTTGTTGTTCATTCATGTTTATTGCCAAACCTTTTTTAATGAATGTTTATTGTTTGACAATGTCATATTTATTACTTGATTAACATTGTCATAATTATTGAATATTTGTTTGGCCAACCTTGTTGATTGATTGACATTATCCTATAGTTCTTGTATATCCTTTTTGGTATATGTATTTATAAGAACATGATTCAAGTTGTCAATTGAAGAAGGCTCAAGCCATCATAAAGATAAAGCCCATGCACTACAATGAACCTTATGTGGATATATATATGTTGTATATTCACTCAGGACCATGAAGAAAACCATTGCATTGATGCAATTCAAATGAAGCCAAGCATTTGCCTAGCATAAGCCAAGCACAAGACTTGAAAAACCTTTGTGAAGACTTTAAGTTCTTTCTTGTGTGAGTGTTTAGGATTTATATGTAAATCTCTCTATTAGGATGAACTCTCTTGGCTTAATTGACAATGACTTAAAGACCATAGGTTTTAACTTGGAAAATCACATTTTGGTCACAAAATTGATTCAAACTCATAATGGGCTTTATGGACTCAAAAGACAAAATATTTTATACTTATTGTTTTGGCCTAAACATATTTGGAAAACAATTTAAACTTGCCCAAAAATATTTTGGAACACTTAGTTAACTTGTTCAAGTGTTATTAGTTGATTTGGACTTGAGAAATCTCAATTATTAGCTTTGCAACATTTCTAGTCGACTAATCTAGTCATTCTAGTTGACTAAGAATGAATACAGTAGGTGGTTTTAAGAAAATCCTCTCCTAGTCCACTAATCCCCTTTGTCTAGTGGATTAACAGTCTTCTAGTCGACTAATACCCTTATCCTAGTGGACTAACAGTCTCCTAGTTGACTAATCACCTTTGTCTAGTCGACTAATAGCACGTCAGTAGCCTGTTTTGGGAAAATAAGCTCCTAGTCGACTAACACACCTTTCTTAGTCGACTAACCGTGCCTGGAAACTTTTTCAAATGTATTTCAAACCTTCTAGTTGACTAAACACTTGTGCCTAGTCGACTAATCGACCTGACTGCTCAATAACGGCTAGTTTTTAACACTCCAAACGGCTCTATTTTGACTCCCAACAGCCATATTTGTTTTAGAACCTATTTATACTCATTGTATGAGTCTTGAATCAACTAATGATTATATACAAACACATATCAATCTAATATTCATCATTCTTGTGGATTTAATCACTTTGGTTCATCATTCTCTCTTGAAGCCAATATTGGTTCTTAATCTTTGAGAGATATTACTAAGAGCTTATTATTTGTACATCATTTACTCTTGAGGAGTTTCTCTATTGTACACATTCTCAATATTCATATTGTAATCTTTGTGAGATTTAAGGGTTTTGTGAATCCCTTGTAGATAAGAATCTACCACCTTAAAAATAGATTGTGGGTAAGTGTCTTCCACCTTCGAAAGAAGACAACCTGTAAAGGTTTCTCCACCTTGAAGGAGTGATCCATAGTGGATTGTGGAATCCTCAAGACGGGGCTCTTGAGGCGTGGACGTAGGCGGAGACCGAACCATGTTAAATCATTGTGTTTGAATCTCTCTAACTCTTCTCTTGTATTTTAATTTTTTTACTTGCTATATATTGTTGAGTTGTGATTCAATCCTGCTCTCTCATTTGCAATTAAATTTATTAACTTGTTTATCTTCCACTAAATTTAATTGAACTATAATTTTTAAATTTGGTAATTTTTGTTAAAGTTTGCAATACCTCAATTCACCCCCTCTAGAGGTACATATACTTGGGCCAACATGGGCAAACTAGGCCTTATGGCTATCCAGCACTAAGACGACAAGCCGTCTAGCCCTGGACGGTAGGCCGTCCTAGCTTGGACGGTCACCAAAGCCAATTTTTATTTTATTTCCCAGTTTAAGTCTATTTAAGACTTTTCAACTTGTTTTGGTCATATCTCCTTTAATATTAATCCAAATTCAGTTATTCAAAAGCCAAAATAACCAGGACTTCATTTTCTATGTTTCTAGAAGGGTTTGGGCTCAAAAACCATTGACTAAAGTCAACGGGTTGGGTTAAACCAAGCTGGTTAGCCGTTATGAGTCATTTTAGCTCAAATTAGGGTCTGAAAATCTACTAACCAATTAGTTTTAAACCAAAAATGCCACTTCATGAAACATGTTTAGAAAATTATTTTGAAAACATTTTAAGGTTTTGAAAATATTAATTTTGGAAAAATGGGTTGACCATGGTCAAATAAGGCCAAAACCCTAGGAATGGTCAATTGACCACTATGAACCATTATAAATCAAATCACTCTCTGTTAGCCTTATGGCTTCCACCAATATTTGTTAAATGATTTTGATGATAACAAACATTGTGTATATGAATACATTATTGTATTGCACATGATAATATAGTTGTATTACATATGAATATATTGATATATTACATATGAATATTTTGTTGTTCATTCATGTTTATTGCCAAACCTTTTTGAATGAATGTTTATTGATTGACAGTGTCATATTTGTTACTTGATTAACATTGTGATATCAATTGAATGTTTGTTTGACTAACCTTGTTGATAATTGACATTATCCTATAGTTCTTATATATCTATCTTAGTATATATGATTATAAGAACATGATTCAAGTTATCTTTGAAGTGAAGCTCAAACCATCATGAAGCTCTTGTACTTCATTGAACCTTATGTGGATGTGAATATGTTGCATATTCACTTAAATACTTTGAAGAGCCATTGCATTGATGCAATCCTATCATAAGCCTCAACATTATTAAAGTGCAATGATGAAGCCAAGCAAGCCTAGCACAAGCCAAGCACAAGACTTGAATAATCAACTATAAAAATCTTGATTTCTTTCTTGTGTAAGAGTGCTTAGGATTTATATTGTAAATCTCTCTATAGGATGAACTATAATTAGCTCAATTGACTATGACTTAAAGACCATAGGTTTTAACTTTGGAAAATCATATTTTGGTAAAAAATTGATTTAATCTCATAGAGGGCTATATGGACTCAAAAGACAAAATGTTTTATAAAATGCTTTTTTTTTTTTTTTTGCTGACTAAAACTTCCAACTTCAAATGGTCATATCTCCCTCATCCGAACTCCGTTATTTATGATCTTTATATGGCCGGAAAGCTTGAGAAGTCTAGTTTTTGAATATGTAACTTTAAGCTCAAGTAAAAATTGGAGTTAGTTGACTAACCCATGATGTCTAGTCGACTAATCGCAGGGCAGTCTACTAACACACCTTTCCTAGTTGACTAACCGTGCCCGAAAACTTTTTCAAATGCATTTTAAACCTTCTAGTCGACTAAGTATGTTGGTCTAGTTGACTAATCATGCCCAGGAATCAAAATGGCTATGGAATTTGAATGCTAGTCGACTAAACACTTATGCCTAGTCGACTAAGACTTGTCTGCAACTCCAAACGACTCTATTTTTGTGTCTAACGGCCATTTTCTTTTGATGGGTCTATATATACTCATTTTATGAGTCTTAAAGAAACTAATGATCATATTCAATTATACACAAACTTTTCTTGTGTGATTTAATCTTTTCATTCATCATTCTCTATTGAAGCTAAAATTAGTTCTTAATCTTTAAGAGATATTAGTGAGAGCTTCATTATTGTACATCATCTACTCTTTGAGGAGTCTTCTCTATTGTACATTTTCTCAATCTTCATTTGTAATCTTGTGAGAGTTAAAGGTATTGTGAATCCCTTGTAGGTGAGAATCTACCACCTTGAAAGTAGATTGTGGGTGAGTGTCTTCCACCTTTGAAAGAAGACTATTGTAAAGGTTTCTCCACCTTGAAGGAGTGATCCATAGTGGATTGTGGAATCCTTAAGACGGAGCTTTTGAGGCATGGATGTAGACGGAGATCGAACCACGTTAAAATCCTTGTGTTTGAATCTCTCTAACTCTATCTCTTGCATTTAAATTTATTTATTTGCTATATAAATTGTTGAATTGTGATTCTTACTCATATTTTTTTCATCTCCAATTAAATTCATTAACTTGTTTAGTTTCCGCTAAATTTAATTTGACCAAATTTTTAATTGGTAATTATTAATATAAAGTTTGCTATACTCTATTCACCCCCCTCTAGAGTATATTTTGGGCCAACAATTAGTATCAGAGCGGGTGCTCTATATTTGATTAAATTCTTGAGCTAAAGATCTTTGCAAACTTATTTATTTATTATTTGAAAAGAATAGATTTTGAAAATGATTTTTGCTTTGATGAACATGTTCATAATTTTGATGAATCTATTTCTCCTAGATGTGTAAATGATTTTGATGATGATTCTTACATTGAACCAACTTTTGAGAATCATAAATTTTTCTATGAAAAACTTTTAAAGATAAATGATAAGTTAAGCAAAAATAAAAAACTTTTGAAAAATGACTTATATTATCCATTACAAATGAGAAAAAGACTTTAGTTAATGAAAACTCTATTTTAAATTTAGAAAATGAAAAACTTAGTAAGGAGAATATGACTCTTCAAGTGCTAAATTCAACTTTAGTTAAAAATGTTGAGTCTTTGAGAAACATTCCTTCTACATCAATTTCATCAAATGATTTTGAAGATTTGAAAAATGAAAATACTATTTTGGAAATTAAAATTGAGAGTCTTGAACAAAGTTTGAAAACTTGTGAAAATGAAAAGATTTATTTGATAAAAGAAAGAGACTCTTTAAAAAAGGTAAATGATATTTCCAAAATAACTCATATTTCAAAACCAAAAGAGCTACCTTATGTTATCAAGGCAAGACCCAAATATATTCATACTTGTCATAATTGTGGTGGTAAAGGACATATTCGTCCAAAATGCCCAAGACCTAAGGCCAAGACTTTTATAGATAAAAGTCGAAGATATGGCTTGAAGAATAAACCTAGAAAAATTATGCATGAACCCATTCACACACATCACTCTCCTAGATTTATTCTCACTTGCCATCATTGTGGCAAAAAGGGTCATATTAGACCAAATTGCTATAATCTTTTGAGAGACTATAGAAGGACTCCATATGATTATAGATCTTATAATAGTCATTGGTATAGGAATAGGTCTATACCTCCTAAGGTTTCCATGGAGCAACCAAAGGTGAAAACTATTTGGGTTAGGAAGGATGATCCTATCTCACATAGTGTTTGATTCCTTAAGTCCGAAATGACTATAAACTACCATGTGTCCGAAAATGACATTAAACTACATTGTAGTGAATTGTGTTTGTTGATATCTCATATTTATCATTGTATATTCTCTCTTTTCAATATTTTGAGCATATATGTGATTTTGATAATTATTCTAATGAAATTGACATTTTGAAGAGTAATGTTTGTGTGCATAGATCAAGAAAGAACCTATCTTTGTGTGGCAAAGAAATGATGAAATCATGTACTCAATCATTGATGATGGAGGACATTCAATATTTCAATCATGAAGTGATGAATATCACTAGTCAAGGAAATCCACCATAAACTCTTCAAAGATGAAGGAAATGAATATTAACAACTGGTATCAACATTGGTTGGTAAATTGTAAGAATTTCTTTTAAATTCTTGTTCATAATTCCTTATATGTCATGTGTTTATAATTCAAATTGATGAATCATATGCTTGAAACTTTCTAATTTTGATTGCAAGATAAAGAAAATTGTTATGTAATGATTTAGGAGCTATAACATCTTTCATTATTGATTTGTTGCTCAACATGATTTTTGGATGATTATTATTGACATACATTTGTCTTAGCACGATGATTGGAAGCAAATGTCATAAATGTATTGTTTATCTCTCAATATGAATATGATGTATTGATGTTTATTGATAATATACATTTGCCTAATCTCTTGCTATATATAAATGATTGATTTTTGAAGCTAAATCTTTTTGAAAACATTTTGTTGCAAAAGGAGAGATTTGTTTTCAAATAAAGCATTGTCTTAGCAATGACATTTTGTTGAAACTCTTGATTATTCTAAAATGATTAACCTTGTTTATTACTAAAGATAATATTTTGATTGAATATTATTTGAAACAATTGGTATATTCTTGTTTAAACCATTTTCTAGTTGGATGTCTTGTTGCTTAAAACTTGACTTTTCTTAATTGGTTTAATCAATGTGTATTGTGTTAGTAATATGCCCTAATAGCCAATCTCACTAGTGTAATTTAGGACATAAAGTTGATTCATGTATTATTATTATTCATTAATAAAATGGGCTTTTGATTATCATGTATTCTTCTGTTATTATATTCATGGTAAGTCCTTAGAAGGAATGTCAATATAAGATTTCAAGAGTTGAGATTAAGAGACTTATATTGTTAAAGATTTCTTTCTTAGATATTCCTAGTCCTAGGATTATTTATTGGGCATTAATAATCCGGATAGACTAGCACATGTTATGTCTGCTCAATATGGAGAATGACTAGTCTCAAGTCATTTGTGTAATGACACTAGGACAAACCTGTGGGTGCTTGTTTGAGAACAAGTACACTGAATGTGATCATTAATTGAGTTTGTTGAATGGAGTTTTACTTACATGTCAAACAACAACTCAAGGTTACAATGATGCAAGTAATCCTTAGACCTGAGGCACCATAGATGTCTTGTGTTAGGGATATTAGGGTTTGATAGTACAATGTACATATCCTAACCATGGAATTTGTGTATGTACTCATTGGCCCTAGTATACCTGTCATGGGGACATATGAGTGTACAACAAGGAATCTATCACTCTCAGTAAAGAGAGGGAATGCCTCGTATTATTCTCAAAGATATAATTCATATAAGTCTTTGGCCAAAGCAATTGGGAATAAGAAAACTGTTTCTTGAGTATCCCAAGGTTGAATTTATATTTTGAGAATCACATACAAAATGTTAAATTAGGGTTTGACATATTATCCAATACCCAAGTAATTTAACTAAGGCATTGTTTGATGGAAGGATTGAATTGTATCTTAATTGTAACTGAAGGGTTCACTGTGTTATGATTAACCTTCACACAACCTAGGGTGTGTCTTGACATATTGCTAGATGTCACTCAGGACTAGAGGCCAAAGAGAAATTAATTTCTCAAAATGAAATTAGAAGAGTTCTAATTTGAACCTTAAATAAAAGTAGTTTTATTTGAAGGAAAATTTATTATCCTAATTCCTACTACTAGGTTGTTGTGAACCTAAGAGGTCGCACACATATAGTTGGTAGCTTCATTTAAAGAAGAAGAGAGAATAATATGCAAATATTAATTAACTAGAATTTCAAGTTTTTGAAATTTGAAATTTTCATGAGATGGCAAGATAATTAAAGATTTCAAATAGTTAATGGAATTTCAAGTTAGTTGAAATTTAAATTTGAAATGGTTTCAAGTTATAGATAAGATAACAAATTATCTATCATTGCATTTATATTTTGAATTTGATTTATTTCAAATTTGAAATATGATTATCATCTATCTAAGAGAGCTAGCACTCATAATATAGATAGACAAGAGGGGCCCGGCCATGCATAGTAAGAAAGGATCAAAAGTGTTTTGTGAAAATTCCCTAGCCATCTCCTCTCTCTCTCATCTCTTGGAGCTTGCAACTAGTGTGGATCAATCTTGGAGGCCTTCATCTACTTGGGGCTAATCTACAATCATTTAATCCTACTCTTAAGGCTATCAATGTAAGTTGTTTACATTATTTAAGTATTGATTACATAGCTTATACAATCATCATGTGATCTTGGTTTATATTCCATGGAGAAAAATTTTATTCCGCACATTTCCATGGGATTCTTTCATATTGATCTTAATGTTTAAAAACCTCCTTAAGCCTGGATATTTTGAGTTTATTAAATCGATATCTTATCAATGTTACCATCCTTACTTATTGCATTTATTAATCAACAATTGGTATCTTCATCAATTGGTATTTTTTTGTTTCTTCTAAATTGGTATTACTTTATGTGAAAAGAAGAAAAAAAAAATTTTCAAAACCTTGTATTCTTTTTGGAGGAGATAAAGACTTATTTCTTGAACTTTTGTTCTCTTCTTTGTAGCCTTTAATTGATATATTTTTGTTAATGCCAAAAGGGGAGAAATATGCATAATCTTTGATATAATATTTGCTATTATTTGTTATGCATAGTATTAGTAAAATATGCATAATGAAATGAATATGAATCATATATGGATTTGATACCTACAACATGCACATGCTTAAATATTATAGCTATCGTTTTATTTATGCATATTGATAGGGGGAGCTACAAATCCTTAGTTGATATATTCACTATCATATGCAATATTTTACTCAATGATTATCATCAACAAAAAGGGGGAGATTGTTAGCCTTATGGCTTCCACCCTTGTTGGTTGATTTTGATGATAACAATCATTGTCTTGTAATTCTATTTGATTTGCATCTTGTGTAAATTTGCAAGTATGAATTGTGGTAAAATTCATTATGATCTTTGTATCCTTGTATCATGGACTTATTCTTGCATCATGGATTTGTTTTACCTAAAATATGCATATGTTTTAAATGATAATCTTTAGTATCTTTATATGCATATTGTTAGGAGGAGCTACAAATCATTGATTGATTTATTTGTTTTATATGCAAATTATGCTCAATGTTTGTCATCAACAAAAAGGGGGAGATTGTTGGCCTTATGTCTTCCACCCATATTTGTTAAATGATTTTGATGATAACAAACATTGTGTTTTGATCTCTCATGTATATATGAATACATTGTTGTATTGCACATGATAATATTGTTGCATTATATATGAATATATTGATATGTTGCATATGAATATTTTGTTGTTCATTCATGTTTATTGCCAAATCTTTTTGAATGAATCTTTATTATTTGACAATATCATATTTGTTACTTGATTAACATTGTCATATCTATTGAATGTTTGTTTGACTAACCTTGTTGATAATTGACATTGTCCTATAGTTCTTATATATCTATCTTAGTATATATGATTATAAGAACATGATTCAAGTTATCTTTGCAGTGAAGCTCAAACCATCATGAAGCTCTTGCACTTCATTGAACCTTATGTGGACGTGAATATGTTGCCTATTCACTTAAAGACTTTAAAGAGCCATTGCACTGATGCAATCCTATCATGAGTCTCAATATTATTGAAGTGTAATGATGAAGCCAAGCAAGCCTAGCACAAGCCAAGCACATGACTGGAAGAATCAACTATGAAGATTTTGATTTCTTTCTTGTGTAAGAGTGCTTAGGATTTATAATAGGATGAACTATAATTGGCTTAATTGACTATGACTTAAAGACCATAGGTTTTAACTTTGGAAAATCACATTTTGGTCAAAAATTGATTTAAACTCATAGAAGACTATATGGACTCAAAAGAAAAAATGTTTTATAAAATGCTTTTTTTTTTTTTTTTTTGATGAAAACTTCCAACTTCAAATGGTCATATCTCACTCATCCGAACTCCATTTTCGATGATCTTTATATGACCGGAAAGCTTGAGAAGTCTCATTTTTGAATATATTACTTTCAGCTCAAGTAAAAATTGGAGTTAGTCGACTAACCCATGATGTCTAGTCGACTAGTCGCATGACAGTAGCTATGTTTTGGAAAAATAAACTTCTAGTCGACTAACACACCTTTCCTAGTCGACTAACCGTACCCGGAAACTTTTTCAAAGGCATTTTAAACCTTCTAGTCGACTAAGTATGTTGGTCTAGTCGACTAATCATGCCAAGGAATCAAAATGGCTATGAAATTTGAATGCTAGTCGACTAAACACTTATGCCTAGTCGACTAAGACTTGTCTGCAACTCCAAACGGCTCTATTTTTGTGTCTAACAGCCATATTCTTTTGATGGGTCTATATATACTCATTTTATGAGTCTTAAACAAGCTAATGATCATATTCAATCATACACAAACTTAGTTTATAATATTCTGGTGTGATTTAATCTTTTGATTCATCATTCTCTCTTGAAGCCAAATTTAGTTCTTAATCTTTGAGAGATATTAGTGAGAGCTTCATTATTGTACATCATGTACTCTTTGAGGAGTCTTCTCTATTGTACACTTTCTCAATCTTCATTTGTAATCTTGTGAGAGTTAAGGGTATTGTGAATCCCTTGTAGGTGAGAATCTACAAATGAATATTGAGAATGATCCATAGAGGATTGTGGAATCCTCAAGACATAACTCTTAAGGCTTGGATGTAGACGGAGATCGAACCACGTTAAAATCCTTGTGTTTGAATCTCTCTATCTCTATCTCTTGCATTTAAATTTATTTACTTGCTATATAAATTGTTGAGTTGTGATTCTTACTCATATTTTCTTCTTCTCCAATTAAATTCATTAACTTGTTTAGTTTCCGCTAAATTTAATTGGACCAAATTTTTAATTGGTAATTATTAATATAAATTTTGCTATACTCTATTCACCCCCCTCTAGAGTATATTTTGGGTCAACACTCTCGAACCATGCCATGATCAAATCAATCATCTAAATAGACTCTAAATATCTATAAAAAAAAAAAATAAAACCAATGTGTAGACATCCATTTTTGACCACGAGTATGATCATGAATGGTTGCCTGTGATTAGAAGTAAAATAGGGTGTTAAAACCCTAAGTTGCCAGTTTTACCCTTGTAGGTAGTTAGATAGATGTCATTATCACATGTGTGTTTTTAGGTTAGATTGAGTCGGTTCTTTTTGTATTTAGTTTTTAGAGAGTCTAGGAGTATCCCTGTAAATTTTCATGGCATTCTAAGCCAGGCTTGATAGAAAATAAGGTCTTTTGTGACTTGAAGGGCAGTGTTGTCCTTCGAATCACAAAGGCTCTGAATGGCTGTCGATCTTGTCTCGAATTGTCCCAAGACTTTGGCATGGATATTTAGGGTGTGTTTAATAGCTAATTTGATCAATGGCAAGGTCTGTGGAGCTTTCTGGCTCTTGAGGCTCGAAAGGCCCTTTCAAAGCCCAGATTAGGGTTTCGACTGGAAGCGACCGGAATTCGATATTTTTATTAAACCAAAGTCCTTCAAAACACTTTCCTAAAATATTTTAAAACTTTTTTCAAGAAGAAGAAATGATTTCGAAATCATTTCTAGGAGATTTAAACTCAGCCATTGATCAAACTCAGTCATTGATCAAACTCAGGCCTCCCTATAAATAGAGGGCCCTGAAATCAGTTTTAACACACAGAAATAAGCTTTAGAGAGCTAGCTTGGAGAGTAGAGGCTTGAACAATTGCACAAGCTTCCCCCATAGCACTATAGCTTAAGTTTTAAAGTTCTTGAGGTCCTTGGAGTCCTTGAAGCTTGAGGAGAAGGCTTGGAGCTTGAGGAGAAGGCTTGGAGCAAGGAGGCAAAGGTTAGTAGTTTTTTAGTTTTGTTTTCTTCTTCTTCTTCTTCTTTAATCATGCTAGGTTAGGTTTTTATTTCCTTAGTATGCATAGGATTTAGTTCATTTTTAGTTTATTATTAGCATGCATAGTTTCCATATTTCTTTAGTATGCATGATAGGCTAGTTTAGTTTTTTTATATGTATGCATATCTCTCTTCTTCCATTCTTCTTTAGTTATATCATATTAGGATTAAAAGTCAGGATTAGATATTCATATTTAGAATCTCTTTTTAGTATGCATGATAGGATTTTCAATATGTAAGAATGCATATTAGGTTGTTAATCTATTTAAGTTTAGTATTAGTATCATATTTTATTTTTATCACTTGGAATGTTTGATTGATATATAAAATGTGTTCGAGGGAGCATGCAACGGTGAGACCCTTCCCTTGTGATTAAATGCTATGTTTTGATAGTTTTAGTATGCATATTAGTCATTCTCGCTCTTTTTATTTGTTATTTTTCACGGGCTTTAGTTCATTTTAAAGAGTATATTCAAATCTGTCCATAGATTGAAAGTACCTTTAAAGTGTACTAAAAATCATTTTTTAGGATCAAACCAACCTAGAAACATGCCAAGGTTCACATAGAATAATTAGATAACATCTAGGACATTCTCATGAATTTTTTATTAATTGTTTAGTCCATTTTTTATGCATTTTTTATAAATTCGAGCATGCATTGTTTTACTATTTTGGGTTGTTTAGATAACTTTAAGATGTAGTTAGGGACTCCTAGGATAGGGAAGCCACTTGGCTTCACCTAGGACTCCCCTTTGTTGTAAAAACTACATCCAAAGAGGAGTTTTGGCTCGTTTAAGAGTCTATTTTTGAGAGTTTTCAAATGAAAATCAAAGAAGTTGTTTTGGGATGAAACTCCCATTTTGAAAGATGAAACATTTCAAACAAACACCACCTCTCGAAGATAGAGTCTTAGATAAGGTAGAATGCCTTCAAGGATATAGTTCATTACAATAGGAGAGTCCCATGTAATCGAACTACGTGGACTTTTATCTTTGTCAAGCAATTGATAAGGTACGTAGGCAGTCAATAGGACGCAAGTCCAATCTTAGGTTGACTTCTAGTCTCCTAAGATCCTTAGGATTGTGTATACTTTTGTACTATATATTATTATTATATATCAATACTCATATTTTGTGATTGATTAGATATACTAGGATTATTTTGAAAAGATTTTGATAAAGCCCAAACTTAATTAGGAGACCTTTAATTTGGGCTATGTGGGTGCCTACAAGGAGTTCCTTGGAACCTTCCCACTTCGTAACCTAGCCCCCGAATCCAACTTTGATTCAAAGACCATGCTTTTCCAAAATATGGGGTCAATGTCTTATTGAAAATAAAACTCTTTTTTGTGTTTCCTTGTTCCCTAAAATAAGGTAGCGACTCCTAGTTTTTTATAAACTCTCATCCCTTTTTCAAAAACTCTATCTTGAGTGGATAATAGAGAATGATAAATGTGGATAATAGAGAAGGATAATAGAGAAGGATAAATCGAGACGGATAAACATCATCCACAATCCATTCAAGATAAACACCCCCCAAGAGTGAACGAGAGGGCCTCCCGATTCAGGTTGGCTGGTTCACACAATGAAACAAATTGGGACGAATTTGGAGAACATTCGAAAATTATGCGAGAAAAACAACAATTCTACCCTTAAAGTCGCAAAAGTTCTTATTACCTATTAAGTTTCAATCAGAATGATATGAAATTTGACATGGACATTCTTAGACTTTCAACAAACTAAATGCAAGAGGAATCGATCGATTCGAAATCAAAAACCTACATGCGATAATAGCCTCTATCTACTTAAGGGAAAATGGTAAATTTGGAAAGTAGGATTTTGAGGTCTAATCCTCCAAAATCGATTGGTCATTCTTGTCAAAAGAACATTAAATAATGTCTTAAATACTTTAAGTAAAAAATGGGGTGTCTATAGCATCCTTACAGGATTGGTTATATATATATATATATATATATATATATATATATATACACGAAATTGTGTGAGGTGACCTTGTATACACAAACTTCGTGTCTTAAAATAAAGGGTTTTATACAATAGAACCCTGGTGTAACATGCCTATACCATAACACCCCTACCTTTTTTAGTGATGCATAACTTTGCATATTTAGTAAATGAAGGACACAAATACTCTTCATTAAGACACAAAATCAGTTTCTTAAAATGGCTCATGGATAATCCAAAATTCCATGTACCCTAGATTTCAACCATATTTCTTGGCATTTATGTGAGGGTTTCGCATATCATCGATCAACTTTCAAACCACAATCCATTTTTCAATTTTTGAAAAAAGTGATTGGAAGAAAGCTTGTCTACTTTATTCAGCCTTTGCCAGCGTTTTAAATTCCCGCATTGGAGAAAATGGCGAAAACCAGTAAGTTTGTGAGATTTGATTGGACACATGTATACATACCGATTTGTGGGTCTCTATTTGTGATTTGGTTCTCATTATCGTGGAGCTAGGGTTCTGATGATGGGTATTTTTGCGGGTTTTGGAAAAATCTGTCTCTGTTTTTTTTTTTTTTTTTGGTATTTTTTTGATGTTTTGAAAAGTTTTTGCTACAGGATTTTTGAAAACTTTGGTTTTTTGATTTAGCAATGTTATGTATACATGTGTGAGATGATATATATATATATAAGAAAACAAATATAATATAACTGAAATTGATTTATATAATTGAAAAATAACAAAGATAACAAATTTACAAAAGATATGACCGATCAAGCGGCCTGATAGCTTTGATAACCAAAATTACAATATGGAGAATTATCTGAGGATGGAGGAGGGATAACAAGGTTGAGAGGAGATGAGAGACTTAACAATTGAAACCCAAAACAAACCCTGTCTTCTAACAATTACAAATGATCCTTTTATAGACTTGATGAGGTCTTCTTTAACCAAAGCCATCATGTGATCTCATAATGACTGTCTGCTGAACTGTTAATCTTTTGACTGCTTTAACCTGTGAATAGTGAATAGTAAAATTACTTTTACTGTAGCACTATTGATTTTAACCAAGAAACATTGTCTGGAGCATCTTGAGGCGCCGAAAGGTGCATTGGATGCTGATAACCTTTGATAACTGTGAAATCTTTGCGCCGAAAGCAGAGATTCATGATTTATCTGATAGGAGCGAAGATACCGAAACAATCATCTTCATTCTCCTGAGCATAATCAATATCTGATGGAGAGTCAGACTCTTCATCTTCATTATCTGAAATTTCTTCTTTGATAGAAGAAACTGCTGCTTCTAACTGCTTCAACAAATCCTTTTTAGATGTTGTAGGAGCTGTTATCATATTCTGAACAATTTTATTCTTATCCATTAATAACTTTGACTGTTCTCCAAAACCAATACTGGAAGTAGCTGGTCTTTTCTTGAACTAATCAATAATAGCTTTATCTGTGATGAATTTGGGAGAAAACCCATCCCACCATTTGATGTGAAAAGATCTACTCAATGTTGGATGAATACCTGAAGGTGTTATCTCAAATTTCCAGTAAATTATCCAAGCTACACCAAATTGTCCATAAAACATTAACAATTTAGGATATCCTTGAAGATTAGCTGGAACAATTATCTTTTCTTGAAAGATAGAATATCCATCAAGAACTGGCTTAGGAAAGATCTCTTGTGTTGGTCCAAAATGTCCCCACCAATGTAGGAACCAATAAGGGATATCGAAGGAAAATGCCCTATCAAATAGGACCATCCATGAATGACGGTAGTCACTATTCTGAAAATAAAAGGCATTATACCAAGCTTGTTGGTAATCCCAATAGTTATAACCAGAAGGGTTATACTTATGGGAAAACTTTCTGAAGAGAAAAGGAGAATCTCCCCAAGCTGTTAACGAAATAACTTTGGATATCTTGCAAGTAGTATGATTAACATGTGTTGGATCTTTAACATCTGGATAATGTTTAAATGATACAGATTCAGTATCAACCAAAATAAATTCATAAAATTCCTGAGTTTTCTCAAGGGTTGAGGTTGGATACTGAAAATTATCTCCAAACATCATCTGAGCTATCTGAATTGGTTCTTTCTTGAAATCAACCAATTCCCTCTCAACAGCCATAATAGCCATCTTCTGAGGCTTTTCTAAAAACTTTGATTTAAAATTTGTGGTGCTAGAAGTTCCCACAGTTTTAACTGATTCAGAAAATGTTTTAGTCAGAGCCGAAAATGCATTCTGACTCTTTGTAATAACTTTATGATAATCTGAAAGAACTTCAAAAGGATTCTGAAGTGCAAGCTGAGCTGCATCTTCATCATCAGCAATTGAGGCCCAAGAAGGACGAGCCTTGTTATCTTTAATAACATAGGATTCTTTGGATCGAACCAAAGGTCCTATTGGGATATCTTTTGCCAAATATCTGGGTTTATCTGAATGAGCCTGATGCTCTTTAACTGGTTGGGCCTGATGCCCTTTAACAGAGTGGGCTTTGCCCTTATCCTTCTTTGGAGCCATTGATGCCCTGTAGGAATTCCCGGGTGAGAAAGTCAGGGACAGAATTTGATTCTCCTTTAATATATTCAATATCAAATTCAAAAATAGATAATATAGCTTGCCATCTAGCAAAAATATGTTTTGATGCAAGATTTTTAACATCTTTTTGTAAAACTTCTTTAGCAGATTTGCAATCAACTCTAACCAAAAATTTTTTGTTTAGCAAATCGCTTTGAAATTTATTTATGCACAAAACTATGCTTAAAACTTCTTGTTTTATGGTAGAATAATTTTGCTGGGCAGGATTCCAAGTTCCTGAATGATATCTTACTATTTTTTCTTTGTTATTTTCATCTCTCTGTAACAAGATCCCACCAAACCCTATACCTGAGGCATCTGTTTGGACTATCTTAAAAGCTAAGGGATCTGCTATGTTAAGACATGGGAGGCGTTGAGCCTTATCTTTGATAACTTTGACCACTCTGGTCATCTCATCATTCCACTCAGGAGGATTCTTCCTAAGTCTCTTCCTAAGAGGAGCACATAACTGACTTAGATTCGGGAAGAAATCTGAAATATAATTGAGACTTCCAAGAAATCTCTGTAGCTGTGTTTTGTTAACAATGACATCAGGAAACTTACTAGCAAACTCTATAGATCTCTCTATAGGAATTATAGTACCCTGATGAAGGTGATGTCCTAAGAACCTAATCTTGGACTGGAAAAGAGATATCTTTGATAACGACAAGACTAATCCATTATGCTTAATGGTTTTAAAGAATATATTCAAATGCTTCCAGTGTTGATCAATAGATGTAGAGAAAATCAAAACATCATCAATATAAACAATGGTAAAATTTGAATATGGTGTGAATATATCATTCATGATATTCTTTTATTCCGAAGGAGCATTCTTTAAACCAAAAGGCATAACATTCCACTCAAAATGTCCGAAAGGGACAGTAAAAGCGGTTTTATATCTGTCATGTTCACCAATCTGAATCTGCCAAAATCCAGATTTCATATCAAATTTTGAGAAGATGGTGGCATTGCTTAACCTTGTGATTAAGTCTTGTTTGTTTGGTAATGGATATCTTATCCATTGCAAAGCATCATTTAACGGTTTATAATTGATAACAAGTCTTGGAGTCCCTCTTTCAAGTTCAGCATTTTTCTGAACATAAAAGGCGGCACAACTCCAAGGAGATTTACTCTTTCTAATCAACTTCTTGTTAATCAGATCCTGTATCTCAATTTTACAATGTTCTAAAAGCTCTGCATTCATCTGAATGGGACGAGCTTTTGTTGGTATCATATGTTCTTGGAAATTAGTATTGTAAGGAAGCCTTACAATATACTTCTTTCTTTCCCAAAATGCATTAGGAAAGTCAGAGCAAACTTCTGATTCAAGCTTCTTTTTGAATTCTTGAATAGATTGTTGCAATTTCCAATTTGTTAACTGATGTTCTATCTGTTTGTGCTTTATTTCCTTTTTAAGAAAGAAAAGATGATTTTCCTTTCTTTGAATCATATTGATCTCAGGAAATATAGAAGCCTCTCTTAAAAGATTGATATTTTTATCAATGGGTGGAGATATAAAATGAAAGAATACCTCCTTATCTCTTATGTTTGCAGTAATTCCTTGATCATCAACTTTAAAAGGATTAAGAAGATTTAGGAAAGGTGTTCCAAGAATCACACTTTGCCTTAAATCTTTAACAAGGATGAATGGTGTCTTAATGCAGATACCATTATTGCAAACATGAGCATTAGATAATTTATACTTGATATTTAACCTTGCACCACTGGCCGTGCCAAGTTCTTCTAATGTTTTCTCAAAGTATTTAGTAGGAACAAGTCCTTCCTGAATACAATTAAGATCAGCACCAGAATCAATTAATGCAATAATATCAAGTTTATACTCTTTGTTAATAGTGATAGTTAACCTAACATTCCACTTCTGAAATGTCACTCTTGTTAACAGATTAATAAATCCATCTTCTGCTGTGAAATTAATAAAGCCATTTTCTCCTTCAGGAGATAACAAGGCTACTTCATTAATTTGATCATCATCAGAAGTAGATTTATTAGTAGAAGTATCACTAGACGAACTTGTTTCTTTCTTTTGTTTTAAAAGAAGTAAGCTCACCTGAGTCTTAAGTCTACTAATATCACTATCCATATTAGTCTTAAGATCTTTGATATCAACTTTTAGTTGATTAACTTCACGTTTTAAATCTTGAATGGTTACCTCTTTATTTTCTTTTGGTTCAAATCTTTGTAAAATCTCACTGAGATTATAAACTTGATTTGAACTCTATGCCTTAGGTTTATCAGTTAAACTATCTTCAAGTTTTAACAAAAATTCCATTTGAACACTAGGATTTTGAGATCTTGTCAATAGCATCAAAAAGAACTGTCTGTTCTCTAGTTATGACATTGATACATTTACAATCTTGTTTACAAATATCTTCTTCTTCTTCTGATTCAGAAGAAGATTCTTCATTTGATGAAGCAATTTCATCAACTTGAAGACCTTCCTCTTCTTCATCATAAACAATTTCTGATTCATCATAAACGAGAAGAATATCCATTAAAATTTTCTTAAATTGATCACTAACATTAAGCTCATTAATTTTTGCGTTCATGGGACATGATTTGGAGTAATGACCAAATCTGCCACACTTATAGCAAACACCTGGCTTTTTATTAGGACCATTAGTATTTGAGGTTGAAGGTTTTGAACTTGATGGTGGTTGAAGCCAATGTTCAATTCCTTTTCCTTTACCCTTAGTATTTTTCCTAGAATTATTAGTTCTGGAATTTTTCTTAGTACTAAATGTCCTATTATAACCTTGGCTGTTACTAGATTTATTACTAGAATGAGTAACCTTTTTAGCTTGTTTTTTAGCTGTTTTCGATGGAGCAGGTTTAATGGGAGTGAATCCAAATTGTTCACAGAAAGATCCCAGTTCTTTTCTACTTTCCATTTTTTCCTTCTTCATCTGCTGTTTTAACTTAAAATCATTACATAATGAAATACCTTCCTGTTTGATAGTACTTACTATGTCGCCATAAGTAAGTTTATCGTAAGGAATCATTCCATCATGTTTTTCTCTAAGTTTTATCCTAATTTTTTCTGCAAATAAATTTGGTAACCCAGAAATAAATTTCTCTTTCCAGAATGGTTGATTACAGTCATTCCTCATCAAAACTTTGGTGAGAAACATATCTTTGTACCATCTGAAATCTTGAAGTTTTGGACACTTCAAGTTAGTTAACAAATCAGCAGATCTATCTTTGATTTTGGAGGGATCTCCAATAAAATGTTTGGCAATGGCAAAGATAAGAGTAGCCACAGCATCCTCAATATCTTCATCATCTTCAGTCTTTATGACTGTGCCAGTGTTATCAGTTTTAACAGCATTCTGAATGTTTGTTCTTTCATCGGCTGAAAGATAATTATCCCACCAACTCTTTAACTGACCAGTAAATCCAGCAATCAATGCTGAAGCTACTGCATGATCACCTACTTCAGGAGACTTTGATTTATATGTTGTGCAAAACGTAGTCATTTCCTGTAAATAGTTGATTATGTGATATTCAGTCATTCCATCTATGTTCCATTCATAGATAGTTCCTCCATGATATGTAGCTTGATGAAAGGTTCCTCTTTCTTCCATCTGCATATCTGGATATGTTGGTCTAGGATAAAAATTCCTTAAAGGTCTGTTAGATGTTATATTAGAGTTTAAAGCATTTAAAGCTGCTTCAATCTGTGATATTTCATCATCAGATTCAGGCTCAGCTTTTTCTATGACGGCAATAGTCTTTCTAGAAGGTTCAGGAGTATCTGGAACAATTCTAGTGCCTACTTCTGCCAAGATTTCAAGCCTTTTTTCTATCTCAGAAAACACAGTTTTAGACAACTGTTGGGAGTGTTTTTTAGATATTTCATGAGGTTTGAATATTGGTGTTTCATCAGCTTTATCAGGAGTAATTTTCTCCTTCTGGACAAGGTTTTCAACCCTAGATAACTGATCACCAATAGTTTTTAACGTTTGATTTGAAAAATTATTCTGCTCCATAACCATTTGAAAATTCCTATCAATGGAAGGATTTTCAGTTACTTTATATGGAGAAGCTGTAATAACACTATTTCTGTGACTTATCTCAATATTTTCCATCGGAGGGTGGATTGACTCCTTATGGGCATTTTGAGCAGTCTTCCAGAGAGTAGTGTTTTTACCTGCCATATTTATTTCTTTAACAAATGGAAATTTTACTGATTTTTGTTCAGCATAAATTTCAAACCATGTAAAGAAATATATATGGGTTTTATGTTTATTCATACAAGCATAATATTCCTCTTGAATTTTATCTCTTTGGGGTTTGTCAAATGTTTTAAAAAACCATTCTTTTGGTTTCTTATTGCTTTCGCAATAGAAATCTTTTCTCAAAAACACTTTATCTATTATGAACTCATTTTCTATTACACAGAGCTGAGGGTCCATTTGAGACTGTGTGGGAGACATTGGGGGTGTCTCTTGTGTCTCGGAATCAGAGTGAACTGAATCCTTTGGTTCAGTAGTATAAAAAGGTCTAGATATATTTGAATTTTTAACTCCTACTAAATCTGGTTCAGTAGTTTTATATTCAAATATTCTAGTTGGGACAGAAGAGCAAGAAGCTCTAGAAGCTGTCTCAAAAGCTCTTTTTTCAGGTTTCATAGGAAGTCTGAAAGAATTTCTTCTATCATTGGAAAACTTTATTCCAACACTTCCATCATCATATTCAGTTAACTTTTGAACATTTGTAGAAGAATTATCTTCTTCTGGTTGTTTATCTTTTATCTTAAGCATTATCTTTGGGAGTCTCCATTCTTCAGGAATAGTTAGCTCATGCCAAAGAATCTTCCTAGGATGTATTATTTTTTTTTTATTTCTAACATTTGTTTGAATCATAAGAGTTTCCCCGTTAGGAGAGCTTACTCTTGCTCTATGACTCAAATGGGTGTTATAAACTTTATACTGTATCCTAGATCTGATGGTAACAGGTAATGACCCTTGAAGGATCTCAGGATTATGAATCTTAACATTAACTGTTAATACTTCCATTATATTTTTATCTTCCAAACTAACACAGTAATTCGGAAAACAATTAAAATATACTGGACCATCATGTGATCCTGACTGTATACCTCCTAGCATACTTTTATCAAAATTTAACCATCTGCAGTCTCTTAAGACCATAACAATTGACAAGTCCATGCCTTCTCTTCCCATAGGTTGAGCAGCAACTTGGACAAGTCCAATATGCAAATATTTAAATCCATCTGATAGATGTCTATCAATACTCTCCTGATCGAAGAGCTTGAGTGTGACAAAATCAGAATCACAATTGACATTGTGCTCTGTTAACTGGATATTCATATCTGCATAAAATTTTAACAATGGTCTATGATAAATATATGTGGTTGGTACCCTAGGTATTCTCCACTCATATAAATCTATTTCATCTACAGTATATCTAGTTTCTTTCCTGTTAACCAACTGTTTCCCTTTAAAGGGAGTGTCTGATCTCACAGACATCGACCGACGAAGGAAGCTCATAGTGAACCTCCAAACCCCTAAACCCTGGTTAGACACCTATAGCCTGACTGCCCTGTCCGTCGGGACTTACTGCTACGAAAGTCACACCGCCGTAGAGTTTTACCTCTACAGGAGCTTGAAAGTCTACCTAATCACTACTCCCACAAGCCAAATGGCTCTGATACCATTTACGCCCAATAACAGTAAAACAATTGATATATATATATATATATATATATATATATATATATATATATGGGTCAAGTTCCCCTTACACCCTATTTTGACACTTATGTTTACACCTCATTTTCAAAACACTGTATATGATAGATATTTTGACGAACCGACCGTTGGATTCAATACATTTCTTATACATATCATGTCTACCAAAAATCATGGTGATCCAACGGTTAGATTTTAGGAAATGTCAGTATAAAAAATTGTTATGTTTTTAATTAATAAAAAAATAATAGTTCTTCAAAATGATATTTTTAAAAAACTAATCGTTAGATCACTCCGATTTTTTTCATACATGACAAACATAAGATAAATATTTAATCTAACGGTCGGTTTCTCAAAATATTTGATCTACAATGGTATTTGAAAACGAGGTGTAAACATAGATGTCAAAATAGGGTGCAAGGAGAACCTGTCCCTATATATATATATATATATATATATATATATATATATATATATGATTTTTGGGATTGGGTTCCTTTTCATTTTGATGTAGGGTTTTTTAGAGGTTTATATTTTTGAAAAAAAAATTTCTTTAGCGTTGGAAGAGTCATGTATAAATGGATTTTTTTTTTCATTTATTTCTATTTGGGGATTGATTGGTCTATTATTGCTACTGAAAATTGAAGAGTCAAGTATGCATTGCTTTTGATTTTTGAAAAGATAGGTTTTTTGAGTTTGGAAGGGTCGTGTATACATGTTTTTTTCTCTCCCTATTCTGGGGTTTGATTGGTCCAAAAAAATTGGGGTTGTTAGAGTTGTAATGGAAACTTGGATTTTGATTTCCAAAATTTTTGCTTTAGGATATATGAAAAGTTTGGTTTTTTGGGTTTGGAAGAATCATGTACGTGTACATATATCTCTATAAACTAGAACAATCCTTTAGTAAAAGGCAAAAGAATAGTTTGTTCTGCACTCATCGCGTGGCTGTGTCCCAGAACAATTCATATCCTACAACATGTAACTTTGGTTAACTTCTCTGGTTTTGCATAATATATGAAAACCATTCAGTCAATAAAATAAATTCTAGAATATACTTTATCTGGTTAACTAAGTTTAAATTCAAAAAAATTCTATATTTTAATTGGTTTAGGATATTAATCAAATCAAATAACTTTCCTAAAAATAAGGACATTAAATATAATAATATTTTAAAAATTAAATGCTAGCTGAAAGTATGGAAATGGTATATTAGACAATATCTTGTTAGTAGTTGACTTTAAATTTGACCTACAGGGGCCTCTCAGAAAGGGATCTTATCATTTAGACTTGGTGATAATAAAAACTATTTTCAGAGCCTTTTGGATCATTTTTACATAATATAGTATAAGTAAATATTAAGGTAGCATTCGGTGTAGCTTCTTAGAATAAAAGGTCTTTTGTGAAAAAGTGATTCTTGTGATGGACTTCTTAAGAAATTATTTAAAAAAAAAAAAAAAAAAAATAGTGTTTGGCAATTACATATTTTAAGAGTCTTTTTGTATTAAAAGGTATAGAATATGAGTTTCCCACAAATGTAGGTTTTCAAAAGCAAAATTTTCAAAATTTTCTAACTTCTCCTAAATGGACTTTTCGGCAACTGATTTTTCATAGAAGTCCAATTGTTGTTGTGTTAATGAATCCATTACCCCAGGTACCGCACAAGTGCTTCCGGCTTTAGAAACCCAGGCGAGCGAAGCACTTTTACTTCGGCTTCAGCAGAAGCCTGATACGAACGGAAGAGCTTTTGCATCGAATGAGGACGAAATGCAGTGAAGAGCTTCTGTTCGTTTGAGAAAAGAAATTTGCGCTCCTCGGGCCCGCATATCACCACCGTTTTCTCTCCAAGTACATGGGTTTTGACTTTTAAGATATTAGGGGAGTACTCTTTCATTCAATTGAAGACAAAATTTTCTGGCTTCCCAAACAAGAGCTCTAGAGTTTCGCCTAGAATAGGCCATCCCAAGCTCCCTGGTGGCAGGTTTTTAGTGGCGGTGGATTTTTGTTTGTGGGAAAAGATTACAAGAACAATGCCTAAAATTAACTGCTAAACACTAACTTTCTTTACATTTCTGTTTGTTTTTTTCCAACTAGCTGTGTGATTAGACCCCTTACTCTACTTTATTTTTCTTTTTGTTTGTTTCTGCCCAGCTATGCAAATAAACTAGTGGCTGACCATTATCTTGCATCTCATTTCACTCTCTCAGGGCTATGCCAATAATATTGCTTTGTTTATGCATGTGTTGTTTTGTTGCGAAAATAAAATGATGTCATTTAAAAAAGAGAATTTGGAACAATTTATAAATTACGTAATTGTCAACTTGACAACATTTTCCCCACTCTCAACCGAACCTCCTTACCTATAATCATTGTTTTACGCTGTTCGCACCAAAACTAGTCACATTAAATTGGTAATTATATGAGATGAGGCTAAAGAAATAGAGTTTTAGCTAAAACATGATAGCTGAGAACACGTGGCAGCATCAAGGGAGAAATCAACATAGAAGGAGTTCTGTAAGTGGAGGAAAGCTTAGATGTGAACATGTGTCAAACTGATAAGTGCCATTAACCTAAATTAAAGGAGAAATGATAACAAACCGAGAGATAAATGTAAGACACGTGGCAGTAGTTATCTTGGGAGCTAAAATGAAGGAAGTGTAGCAGCTACCAGCATTATCAATACGCATCTCAGCTTTCAAGCATCCAGTTTTTCAATTTTCAAGCATCTAGTTTATTTCAATTCAAGTATTCAAGTTCAATTTCAATTGTAAGTGAAGAGGGTGAAAATCGATCTAGTATTTAAACAAATGGTTCAAAACTCGTATGTCCCCGATCAGTTACTACTACCCGATCTGAAATATTGCTTTAGTCACCCGGTCAGAATAAATGTTATTAAAATGTCTTGATTAGACTTAAAACCGCCATGCTTATGGCGGTTCGGTATTAGCTGGGCAGATATTTTATTCCATTAATTGCATTTAATTGATCTGACATAAATGAGAGATTTGTCAACATAAAATATCAGATTTGGAAGATATTCCTTCTTTAAAGATGCACTAAAGGCGGCTATTCACAAGAAAATTGGGCCTATATAAAGAACAGAACTCCATTAAAGAAAGGTATGTAACAAGTGAGGTATTCGGACTATATTTTTACCCAATTGTTCACTGATTTTATCATCGGAGCTTTTTCAGGTAAAACACCACACCGGTGCAAGTCGTCTGAGATCTTCCTAGGGAAAATCCCGGACTTTATCTCTTGTTTTTACTTTGTCAGACTTTTGTCATCATCAGTTTGGCGCCCACCGTGGGGCCCGAAATTTCAATCTTTTCGGTGCCTTTCTTTATACATAACTCTCTTCGACGACATGGACGTCATCCAGCCCGAAGCCCAAGCCGACGACAATATCGGCCCGGTCCATCCAACTGACCAATCAGTACCGGGGCAGCAATTGGAGAGAACCTCCGACCCATCACAACGAGCTCGTCATAACGAATCTTCCCCTATATCGGAGCGGCTATCTTTGCAAACTGAGCGGCCAACTCCTCCAAACGAATCCCCGGTAATTCCCCCGATCTTCCAAGAGATTGGATCGACTTCTAATGATCAATATTGACACCAACTTAATCACATGCAGAAGCAGATGGAAAGCATGACTTTGCTTATCCAGACCTTAACACGTCAACAAGATTTAATCATATCACACAATCCATCCCCGCAGCACCCGGTTCCGACACCGGTGCATCCCGATCAAATTGATGAGCGACCGGTGAATGTCACTGTCCCATTACGACGTATGGTGGAAGAAAGCCGACGTACTCCAGCTCGGCTTCATCGTTTCGACGAGGAAGAGGGGAGTAGTTCGGAAGTGGGTTCCAGAAGGAGGACCGTGAATCTCGACAAACGGCGTCCTGAGCCTGATCCTGCTGTAGCACGAACTCACAGACCGGAACCGACCCGGTGCACATCCTACCATAAAGAAAAGGAGCCAGCACGGGGCAACAAACCCGAGGGGACGGCAATTGACAATTCCTCTCCTTTCGTGATCACAATCCTACAAGAAGTATTACCAGAAAAGTTTAAATTGCCAACAATCGATTCTTACGATGGAACCAGCGATGCCCGAGAACATGTGCTAACCTTTAAAGACCACATGTATCTAAAAGGTGTGTCGGATCCCATTATGTGCCGTGCATTCCCTATGACCCTCAAGGGACCAGCCCGAACTTGGTTCCAAAGATTGCCACCACACTCTATTAGCTCATTTCAACAGCTCAGCTCGGCACTTCAGGCAAACTTTGTAAGCAGTGATCGGCCTAAAAAGCCCGCGACATATCTCTTGAGTATTGATCAAGAAAAAGATGAAAGCTTAAAATCTTATTTACAACGTTTTAGCTCGGCCTTGCTAGAGGTCGATGTACTCAACGAGGGTGTGGCAATGGCAGCAATGATGAAAGGACTCAGAACCAGAAGCCTCAGAGTCTCATTTGTTAAAAGGGCACCAAAAACCCTCACCGAGCTGTTGGAAAGGACAAGAAAGTACGTCGGCGTAGATGATCTAATTGACTCTGATAAAAAGAAACAGGAGCCAATTCAGAAACGAAAAGAGCGTGAACCTGATGAGAAGAGGCAACCGGATAAAAAACAAAAAGCTGACGCCCCTGAAGGGAACCGATCTCCAACAAGACGGTTCACATCTTTTACACCGCTGCGTCAACCTATCCATGCAATTCTAAGCGAGGTTGAAGCCCAGCCTTTCGTGAAATGGCCACAGCGGATGAGATCGGATCTAAAAAGGAGAGACAAAAATAAATATTGCGCATTTCATCGGGATCATGGGCATGTCACTGAAGATTGTTTTGACCTAAAAAATGAGGTAGAGCGTCTTATCAAACGTGGGTATCTGAAAGAGTTTATCGATCCATCAAAAGTTGATATTCATTCTCAAATGCGTTCTGACCCTGACTCAAAACAACCAAGTCAGCAGCAAAGAATAGCGGGAGTAATTGATACCATTCACGGTGGTTTTACCTACGCCGGAGAAAGCAGCTCTTCCAGAAAAGCTTATGCCAGGTCGGCTCAAACTTCCCCGTCGGAACACATAATGAGCGTTGACCGACCTATCCCCAAGCGATACGGTCTCTTATCTTTTTCTCATGACGACCTGAAAGGAGTTCACTTACCTCATGATGACCCTTTAGTAATTAAAGCAATCATCGCGAACTATTCGGTAAGTAAAATCTTGGTCGATACTGGCAGTTCGGCTGACATTCTATTTGTGACAGCTTATGAACGAATGGGAAGGAATGTTGAAGATCTCTCCCCGATTAACACTCCACTTATTGGGTTCAATGGTTCATCCCTACAGCCGCTCGGTTGGGCCAATTTACCGATCACAATTGGAGATTCCCCAACTCAAGCAACCCGAGACGCAACTTTTATGATCATAGACTGTCCGTCAGCGTATAATGCTATCATCGGAAGACCCAGCCTCAATGACTTCGGAGCAGCTACATCAACACTTCATCTTTGTATGAAATTTCCCACGTCTCATGGAACAGGAGAAGCCAAAGGGGATCAAGCAATTGCCCGATCTTGCTTCAACATTGCCCTTTCTTACACCAAAGGATCATCGGGAGAACAAACCATGCATATCCCGTCAACGAATCTGACCATCCCCACAAAGTCTTTAAACCAGAATGAAGCCGAGAGCCTGCATACTGACCTTCCATAGCAGTTACAGGATACCGGGATCGATGATCTTCGCGACGAGCAAAATCCCAAATCAACTCCTCTGGAGGGTTTAACTGAAGTTCAGGTTCATCCTACCGATCCCAACAAAATTGTCAGCATAGGAGCCGATCTCCCTGATTCCATTAAAACCAGCCTCATAATATTTTTAAGGGACAATCACGGTATCTTTGCATGGGGTCATGAGGACATGCCAGGAATCGATCCAACCATTGCAATGCATAAGTTACACGTTGATCCATCCTTCAAACCGATCCGGCAGAAGAAGCGTGTCACTTCACAAGAAAAGTCCCGAGCAATTCAAGAGGAGGTTCATAAACTTCTTAAAGCTGGTTTCATTCGAGAAGTCTTTTATCCAGATTGGCTCTCCAATTGCGTGGTGGTCAAGAAGAAAACTGGTAAACGGAGAGTATGCATTGACTTCTCCGATCTAAATAAAGCTTGTCCGAAAGACAGTTTTTCTCTTCCTCGAATAGAACAGCTGGTCGATGCAACAGCTGGCCATGAGCTTCTAAGCTTTATGGATGCATACTCAGGCTACAATCAGATCGAGATGGACCCTACCGATCAAGAGAAAACAGCATTCATAACCGCGATCGGTATGTTTTGTTATCTTCGAATGCCTTTTGGGTTAGTAAATGCGGGGTCCACATATCAACGAACCGTCACAAGGATGTTTGAGGGCTTATTGGGGTCAACAATGGAGGTCTACATTGACGATATGCTCGTCAAAACTCTAAAGGCACCCGATCATATTTCCCATCTGGATCAAGCTTTCAAAATTATGCGGCGCTTCGGGATGAGACTCAATCCTACCAAATGCTCATTCGGCGTCTCATCGGGCAAATTCTTGGGTTTTTTAGTGACTAAAAGAGGAATCGAAGCGAATCCCGATCAGCTCAAGGCTCTACTCAACATGAAATCACCGAGAACAATCAAAGAAATTCAACAATTAACAGGTCGGATGGCTGCTTTAAACAGGTTCATTTCTAAATCCTCCGAAAAAGGATTTCACTTTTTCAAAGTTCTCAAAGGAAAAAAGATATATCAATGGACTACCGAAGCTGAGGAAGCATTTCAACAATTAAAACATTATCTTGGGTCCCCACCTCTCCTCTCAAAGCCACTGCTCGGCGAAACTTTATATCTTTACCTCGATGTTTCTTCATCAGCCATCAGCTCAGTGCTCATTCGAGAGGATAGGGGAGTGCAACGACCGATTTATTACATCAGTAAAACATTAATTGGTGCAGAAGATCGGTATCCATTACTTGAAAAGTTGGCTTTTTCGGTTGTTACTTCGGCACGAAAGTTACGGCAATATTTTCAAGCTCATCCGATCGTTGTATTAACCAATCAACCTCTGAGGCATATACTTCACCGACCTGATACCTCTGGAAGAATGATCCGGTGGGCAGTAGAATTGGGAGAATTCGATATTGAATATCGTCCTCGCCTCGCTATTAAAGGCCAAGTATTGGCCGATTTTTTGGCCGAATTCACAACCGATCTTCAACCTGAACAAAGCTATGCCCCGACCCAATCAGCAACATCAGCGACCAACGATCACGACAACAACGTAAACTCTCAAAATTGGCATTTATATGTCGATGGTTCTTCAAATCAAAAAGGGTCCGGGGCAGGAATTGTATTGATCTCCCCTGAGGGAGAAAAAGTGGAACTTGCTTTACGGCTCACTTTCAAAGCAACAAACAACGAGGCAGAGTATGAGGCTCTCCTTGCAGGTCTACAAGTGGCGACCGATCTCTTGGTTCAACAACTAGAAGTTTTCAGCGACTCTCAACTGATAGTGAACCAAATCAACGGCACTTATTTGGCAAAAGAGCTATCAATGCAAAAATACTTAGCCGAAGCTCTCAAAGCTTTTTCACGCTTCACAACGATCTCTATCAACCAAATTCCCAGGGACGAAAATTGCCATGCTGATGCATTGGCAAATTTAGCCTCTGCCGTGCATACTGATCTCCCAAGGTCAATCATGATCAAATTGGTTGATCGACCTCTTATAAACCAAATTGATCAACCGATATACAATGTCCAGATAGCGCCAACATGGTTTGATCCAATCAAAGATTATATCACATCTGGTGTTCTTCCTACCGATAAATCCGAAGCTCGTCGTCTGAGATGCCGATCAGCTCGATATTGTATCATCAACAACCATCTTTATCGACGATCATATTACGGGCCTTGCTTAAGATGTGTTTTACCCGATGAGGCAAACTACGTGCTTCGTGAAATCCATGAAGGTATTTGCGGAAATCATGCAGGGGGCCGATCCCTTGCCAAAAAGGTAGCTCGGCATGGCTACTACTGGCCTCAAATGGAGAAGGATGCCACCGATCTGGTTCGTAGATGCGATAAATGTCAGCGTTTTGCTCCTATACCTCATCAACCACCTAGCATGCTCACCCCGATCTCCAGTCCTTGGCCATTTGCACAATGGGGTATTGATATTGTGGGACCTCTACCTACGTCAAAAGGCCAAAAGAAATTTTTGATAGTTGCTATTGACTACTTCACTAAATGGGTAGAAGCCCGACCCGTTGCCACAATCACCGAAAGCAGTATCAGAAGTTTCATATGGGAAAGTATCATCTGTCGCTTCGGTATTCCGCGAGTACTAGTTGCGGACAATGGGACACAGTTCAATAATTCGGGTTTACGCAGGCTGTGTCAGGATCTCGGTATTCAAAACAATTTCTCTTCTCCAGGTCATCCGCAAGCCAATGGGCAAGTAGAGGTAACAAACCGAACAATCATTCACTCTTTAGAGAAAAGGCTGGAAAAGGCAAAGGGATTATGGGTGGAGGATCTCCCTTCCGTGCTATGGGCGTATCACACTACCAGTCGGGTTTCTACAGGCGAAACTCCTTTTTCTCTCACTTTTGGGACCGAAGCAGTCATACCTGTCGAGATCGGTCTACCAAGTTATCGACTAGAGACATTCAACCAAGATATCAATGATCAAGAGCTCTGCTTTAACCTTGATATGCTAGAGTCAAAAAGAGAAACAACCCGACTCCGTATAGCTTCATACAAACAATATATGGCTCGGGCCTACAACAAAAATGTGAAAATTCGACATTTCCGACCTGGTGATCTCGTTCTTAAAAAAGTTCTTCGTCCTAATAAACTTGATCCTAACTGGGAAGGCCCTTATCAAGTTAAAGATTTTAATCGGGTAGGCACGTACTGGATCGCTGATCTGAACGGAACCATGCTTCCTCGTCCTTGGAATGCTACCCATCTTAAAAAATATTACCCCTAAATTATTATGTGCGGTATCCCGATCTGTCTGTTTAGTATTGTTATGTTCTTCATTTTTTGTGATGTGTTTTTTTCATTTTTTACTAGTGCCTTCTTTATATATCTATTCCGTCTTTATCTGTATCTCTGTTATGTTCCCGATCTCTTTAACTTGAGTAAAATTTTTCAATGTTATGTTTCATTGCTTGATTTCTTGGTTGGTCATTTCTTTTTTACACTCGACATTTCAAGTCCCGACCGATCTTGGGCCAGCAATTATATTTTGCTCTTTAAAAATCATAGGATTGATTTAAGGGCACAAACGTATACTAAACGTTTCCCTACGTGAACTTCAGTTCGGCGTTTTTTACACTTATGATATCTTACTTCGATATGAAGCACTTCGAAATTCTTTACTTCACCCCGAACTGAGGGAGATGGATAAAGTGTATAAAAGTATAAAAGCGAAATACAGCAAAACAAGAAAGAGCACACAACACGAAGAAATCAGAAATGAACTTTTTTCATTGCCAAAAGCATCGGTATTACATGATTACATCATCAAAAAACATTAGTACAGAAAAAGGTTCAATCCAGAGCAATAGTCTTGCCACGGGAGGTCGGTGTATTAGTCTGAGCTTGAGAGGTTGAGGGATCGACTGGAGCTGGAGGAGCATAGATCGGAGCACTCTGATCAGTAGCTTCTTGATTGTCAACATTCTCTTCAGCAGCCACACGCTCTTGATTTGCTTGAGCACGATCGGCTTGGAGTTGGGCCCTTAGTTCAGCTAAGGTGATCCTTGAAAAATCAGCATCGGGAAAAAACCTTCTCATTAGATCCCGTGCTCCATTAAAGCCTTTCACCAAAAAGGGCCCAGCCTCTTTCGTGATCAGTGCCTTCAGTTCATTAGAGGAGCGGTATTCAGAAACTGCTTTTTCAGCGCTCTCCTTTTCAGCAATTTTCGCTTTCTCCAGCTCAGCCACCAGATGATCTATTTTTCGGGTGTACTCATCCTCGCGCTCTCGGAATTTAGCTCTTTCTTCCTCCAACGCAGCTCGGATTGATCGGAGTTCACCCGATTTTTCCTCTACAGGCTCCTTCAATTTTTTATTAATTATATCAATGTTGGCTTTGGACCTTCGAGCATCCCGGGCTTCTCGAAGAGAATGAAGGCCGATAAGTGCAGTCTACAAACAAAAGAAAGAATGAAAAAGCATATATAAACAATAAGAAAAGCTGAAAATACAATATCGGTTATTTAAATATATACCTTGATTGCAGAGTGAGCTAGGAGCTCGGGAAGTTCGGACTGAGGGATTTGTGAAAGTATTTCCTTATCCGCCGACCCAAATAGACCCTCAAGGGCCTTCAAACTGGCATTCGGGCTGTTCACAAAGAACTAGCCACGGTAAGGCCAGATAGAGTGAGGGGTGCACCCGACCCAGCACTCAGCCAGTCTTCGGCTAAGGTTCGACCAGGGCGAGCACCAGCACCCGACCCAGATGCCGATCCGGATCCGACCTTCTTACTGATCGGGACTCCAGTGGGGACATCTTCTTCAGCCCGTGGTCTTTTCTTCTTCTTCTCTTGGGCCGGTGCCTTGGCCACGCTTGGCGGAGGAGGTGGAACAGCGGGAGATTCCTCCTCGGGTATAACTCCCCCAAGGACATCGTCTATATCGATATTCATGGCTGCAAAAATGGATAAATTTTGTCAGCAAATGGCAACCCAAAAAACAAGATATATTAACACAAGTCTACCTTTTCGGGCTTGATAAGTTCTCTTCCTACTGATTTTTTGTCTTTCGGCCCGAGCTCTGATCTCTCCAATAATCTTTTGCTCGGCCACTCTCTCTTTGGCAGTTATGGCAAATTTTCTTGATCGATCTAGATACGGCCTGATCGGATGGCCATCGATTGTCCTATCCCGAAACAGCCTCTCAACTAGATCGACAGGACGAACCGTAGACTGATGTGCCACGTAGTGGGGTTTCCAAGTCCGATCGTCACGCAAGTGGTTGAAGCCGCGTTCTTCCCGCCACAACCGATTAATCCGACCGATGATACGATCAGTCAATGCTCCACATTGGAGAATTTTGTCTACTGTAAAAAGACGAAATTTTATTAGTCCGGAATCGACGAGATACCAAAAAAAAAAAAAAAAAAAACTCCAAACTAAACCTGGTCGGGGTCTCCAATCTCTTGGAACAGGAAACGATCGTTCCTCATCTTCCCCAAATTCCCATCCAGGGCCACTGACGAAGAAGAACTTGTTCTTCCACCCTTTGATCGAGGATGGAAGATCCCCGATGCCCGGTCTGTTTGTTCGGTTTCCTAAATACCACCAGCCAGGGGAAGCCCGGGAGTTCTCCTTGACGAAACACATAAACTTCAAGTCTT
Source organism: Hamamelis virginiana (assembly GCA_017140935.1). NCBI lineage: Eukaryota > Viridiplantae > Streptophyta > Magnoliopsida > Saxifragales > Hamamelidaceae > Hamamelis > Hamamelis virginiana. The sequence goes on along the minus strand of JAESVK010000334.1, from coordinate 674,331 downwards.
GGAAGTTCGGTGCCCATCCGAGCGATCTCCATAACACCATGAACCCAAGGAGCACCCTCCATGAGTTCGGTGTTAACATGACCGGACTTACCCCGAGCCGATGGAGTACTTCCCTAATAAAAGGTTGCAGGGGTAATCTAAGTCCAATCTTAAAGGTTTCCTCATAAAAACAGATCTCCCCCGGAAGAGCATTGGTAACTCGAATTTCTGGCCCAGGAATTCGGACATTGACGGAATTGGGAATGTAGTACGATCTCCTGATCTCAGTTTCTTTCTCTTCTTCTAAAAGATTGATATGGACGAATGGAAAAGGGGGGCTAGGAAGCTCATCATCAGATCGGTTGATCGGATTAGGGGGCAGAGATTGGATTGGGTCGACCTCTAAAGTATCAAAAATGGATCCCGACGTACTAGTACCAGATCCACCCCGATTATGAGACATTTTTTTTTGGGTTTGTTTGGATAGATGGAAAAACACCGGGAAAATGAAAAAGCGTCTGCCGGAAAACACAAATACTCGCCGGAAAACTCAAAAAACAAACGGAAAGCAAGAGCAGAGCATGAAAAAATCAAAAATGAACGGATGAAAGTAAGGAGCAAAGGGAAATACCTCTTTTAAACGGAGTGAAAAGCTGTAAATCGACAAACTGGAAGGGAAAAAAGGTCTGGAAAGCGAAGATCTCTTCCGGCGAGCTCTTGAACAGTCCGGCGACGGGTTTTTCTCAAGTATGAAAGAAGAAATGGGGGGAAAAAATAAAGCTACTGTTTTGATTTATACATAGCTTGTTGAACAAGCAACTAATTATCTTGTGACACGCGTCAAGAACCCACTTGCTGAAAATCAAGCGACAGACATGTTCATCATTGCGTATCCCGTACCGTTCTGACGATCTCGATTCCCCAAAAAAGGCAGCCGCCGTACCTCGAGCCACTCAAAGGAGCATTTATTGTGACTCGATATCTTATACGAATTTCAAATAAAATCTTACCAAATCCTAACTGAACAGGCTGACATGACCGACATGATTTTCATATGAAAAAACCGATATGAAGCTTATGCTTCCAAGATTGATCCTGTTGTTCCCGACCTGTTTACCTTGAAAAAATCTATTAAAAAATTACTTCCGCAAAGTTTATTATTTGTATACCGACTTTACGAAAGTAGGGGGCAACTGAAGAGGGTGAAAACCGATCTAGTATTTAAACAAATGGTTCAAAACTCGTATGTCCCCGATCAGTTACTACTACCCGATCTGAAATATTGCTTTAGTCACCCGATCAGAATAAATGTTATTAAAATGTCTTGATTAGACTTAAAACCGCCATGCTTATGGCGGTTCGGTATTAGCTGGGCAGATATTTTATTCCATTAATTACATTTAATTGATCTGACATAAATGAGAGATTTGTCAACATAAAATATCAGATTTGGAAGATATTCCTTCTTTAAAGATGCACTAAAGGCGGCTATTCACAAGAAAATTGGGCCTATATAAAGAACAGAACTCCATTAAAGAAAGGTATGTAACAAGTGAGGTATTCGGACTATATTTTTACCCAATTGTTCACTGATTTTATCATCGGAGCTTTTTCAGGCAAAACACCACACCGGTGCAAGTCGTCTGAGATCTTCCTAGGGAAAATCCCGGACTTTATCTCTTGTTTTTACTTTGTCAGACTTTTGTCATCATCAGTAAGCAATCTATATTTTCTGTCAATTTCTATTCGAGCAAGCATTCAAGCAATGGCGTCTTTCAATTCAAGTATTTCGATATTTACTTCAAGCACAGTGAGTTTAATTTTCAATGCAATTTCCATTTGTGTTCAAGCATATATGAATTTCCTTTCAAGCACTGTTTGCATTCATTATTTAGTTACTGTTGATTTCAATTAATCAAGCTTGGTTTTAGACATTTTAATCAAAGCCCATATAAGATTTACCATCATCTTAATCAATCTCCTGACCTCGATTTTACAATGACTGACTTGGCATTAAGATTTTACAACATTAATATCGGCCAAGATGTGCTGAGGGTCGTGTTCTAATGATCTTTATTTGGACTTTAGGTAGCCCGTGTTTTACCCAGTTTGTGTTAAAGGTTTTAGAGCGAACATACGCAGACAAGTAGGAGTCATTTTTGGTAAACATGCCATTCCAAAAGATAGACTAATCACGTCTACAAATTAATCGCTAGTGATGACTCTTTTGCCCTAGTTATTTTAAATATGGGTCTTCACATCTATATCTATATCCATACTATATATAAAAGTATGGATCTTAGAAAAGCTTTTGTCTTACCAAATTATCCTATATAATTGTAAAATTACAAAAGTAGACACTTTGCCTCATAAAATTCCATCCATCAAAATAAATAGACTTTCTAATTGAATTATTCCACCCATCAAAATAAATAGGCTTTCTAATTGAATTAATATTACTTATTAACACTAATTTGGTTTTGGGTCGAACTCAATTTTCAAACATAGCCTCACTAAATTACATCAATCACAATAAAAGTCTTTTAGTATAAAAGTTTTAGCTTCTAAATAAAGTAAAATATCCTTTATTAAATTAAATTTCTTTCAAATGCTAATTCATTTCTAGATAAAATATGATTTTTCAAATAGTTAACTACCATAAAATACCAAATAAATTACTCTCTATTTCTTATTTCCAATACAAAAGCAATTGCAACTTTGCTAATATTTTTACTATTTTTTCTTTTTTAACTTATAATGTGAAAATTTATAGTTTATTAAGTCCGAATGTTTCGACTTAATGTAATTTTTATCTAGTTTAGATTTTTCAAATTTTTTTAGTGACAATTTTTGATAACCTTAAATATTTAATCTTAATTATATTGCACATATTATATTTGATTTTTTTAAAATATAATTTTTTTTCTGCAAAAATTACCACGTGAAACGCACATGGTGCATTTCTAGCTTCTAATAAATATCACTTTCAATTCGACCTAATAGAATTGAGTAGCGATAAGAGCATCTCCAATGGAGCTGCCAAATGACCTGCCAAAGCCAAATTTGGCATTTGGACCCAAAACATTTGCTCCAATGCAGCTGCCATTGCTCATGCCAAATTTGGCTTTGGCAGCCCAAGCTGCCAAATTTGGGTTTGAGAATGGCAGCTGCTATTCTGGCCACATCAGCCTTCCCACCAATCCAACTACCCAAACTTCCAAAATGACAAAACACCCCCAATGCAAATGTGTTTGGCAGCCAAGAAAATTCAAGGAAAAAAATTAAAAAAAAATCAATTATTTTAATCAAGACAGAAACATGGAACATGTATCCACAACCAGCAGTTCAAATCATTCACACAAAAAAATAAAGCAAAACAGAGGGGCATAAATTGAACTCACGGGTTTTTGGATTTTCCGAGAAAATTTGTGCATTGGAGTTTCCCACGAAACAAACAAACCCTTACGCATTTTCCCCCCGTGATGTGAGCCACTGGTAGGTGAGGGTGAGGGTGAGGGTGAGGGGGGTGGGTTTCTGCAGAGGGCGAGGGGGTGATCCGCGTGAGGGTGAGAAGAGATGAGAAGAAGGGGGTTGGGGGGGTAGGCAGCTTTATGGGGTGGGGGGGCTTTAAGGAGATATTTGGATTAAAATATGTATATATTTTTTTCAAATTTTTTTAAACTACTTTTATAAGTATTGTGTGAGAGAAATAAAAACAAAAATAATCAAATTACATATTTCAGTTGCTCTCTTGTAGATCCACTTGCAGTAAAAATTAAAGAAAACTGACCGTTAGATTTTATACTCCTATAATGTATGTCATGCATGCCAAAAATCACGGCGATCCTACGGTTGGATTATTAGAAACTGTCTGCTAAAAAATGATAACATTTGTAAGAACAAAAAAGTCACAGGTTATCAAAGTTTTATTTCTCAAAAAATAGCCGTTGGATTACTGTGATTTTTGGTAGACATGACATACATTATATGAGTACCAAATCCAACGGTCAGTTTTTCAAAATTTTTACTGTGAGTGGCTTAACTAATTTAAAATCAAAATTTTAATTGCAAAATTGCACTAGTTTAAATTTACTGTGTAATTAAATTCCTTCAATTAAAATTAATCAATGATAAATTATAATTAGAATAGTAGTATTTTAGCTAATTTTATTGCGAAAATAAAATTTTAAATTATTAAATTATTAAATTAAGATACGAAAATAATTAATTATTTTAAAATATGAATTTTTTTCATTACGAGGATTAAAATAAGTTTTAATATGTTATTGTAAATAAATTTTGAAAAGTAGTTGGAAGTTAGTTGGCCCATGGGGGTAAATATGTCAAATAGATTGGAAGTGCCAAATTTGGCATTTTTGCATTGGAGAACCTTAGTGCCAAATTTGGCATTTGGCTTTGGCAAGTGCCAAATGGGGTGCCAAATTTGGCTTTGGCATCTCCAAAATGGCATTTGCATTGGAGATGCTCTAAGGATATGCTTTTATTATGGGTTTGAAAAAAATTAAAATGGACAAATAAAGTGTCAATTCTCCGATTCTAAAAGCGGCTCCTGCCAACAACAGGCCATAGCTCCATTGGCTGTTTGCGACAAAAGGTCTTCCTTTTGAAATACAGGTTAGGTATTTTTTTTGAAATAGTGTTTGGGTGATGCTTATATGTTGATATATACATGTGAGTGCATTGGACCATGCGCATGTATTCTCAAACCCAAGGACTACACGTGCTTAGTCACTTGACAATTGGTCACTTTTGACAGAGATGGGGCGTGCTTATTGCGGTTGTTGGGCTAAAAAAACGAAAAATACGGATAGAATCGTTTCAATCTTAATAAATGGTGTCTGCCTCTCTCTCTCTCTCTCTTTCTGCCATTTTCATTAATTCCTTCTTTCTCAATCCATGGAGGTCTTACTCTTATCCCTCTCTCTGCTTCTCTCTATTGTTCTTGCAATCTTTTTCCTCAAACAAAAATCCACCGCCGCTAAAAACCTGCCACCAGGGAGTTTGGGATGGCCTATTATAGGCGAAACTCTAGAGTTCCTGTTTGGGAAGCCAGAAAATTTTGTCTTCAATAGAATGAAAAAGTACTCCCCTAATATCTTCAAAACACATATACTTGGAGAGAAAACGGTGGTGATATGCGGGCCCGAGGGGCACAAATTTATTTTCTCAAACGAACAGAAGCTCTTCACTGCATTTCGTCCTCATTCGATGCAAAAGCT
>JAESVK010000334.1:647468-669102 GCA_017140935.1 Hamamelis virginiana | reverse complement strand
GAACAGAAGCTCTTCACTGCATTTCGTCCTCATTCGATGCAAAAGCTTTTCCGTTCCTATCAGGCTTCTGCTGCCGCTCCCGTTAAAATCAGCCGTGAAGCCGAAGCAAAAGTGCTTCGCTCGCCTGGGTTTCTGAAGTCGGAAGCACTTGTGCGGTACCTGGGGGTAATGGATTCATTAACACAACAACAATTGGAAAGTCACTGGGAAGGGAAACATGAAGTGAAAATCTTTCCTCTTGCAAAGACCTTAACATTGACTCTTGCGTGTCGTTTCTTTTTGGGCACAGACGATCCACATCGCATTGCTAGGCTTGTGGGTAATTTTGATGATGTGACCTTGGGGATGCATTCTATTACATTGAATTTCCCAGGGACTGTATTTTACAGAGCCAATAAAGCTGCAGCTTCTATTCGGAAGGAGCTTTTGAGTTTAATTAAGGAGAAGAAAGGGGCAATGGCAATAGGGGCACCAATGCAAGATATATTGTCGCATATGATTGTTGCAACAGACCCAACTGGAAAATTCATGCCGGAGGCTGAGATTGCTGATAAAATAATGGGTTTGTTAGTTGCAGGGTTTAGCTCAGTGGCTACTGCCATGACTTTCTTCATGAAATATGTTGGAGAGAGACCCCACATATATGAACAAATTCATGCTGGTAACACTTTCAATTACTAAATAGTTTCTTTTTCTTTTTTTATTTTGTTTATATATATATATATATATATGCTTGATTGATTTAACATTATGAATGCTAATGGGGTCTTTCCATCTTTAATTCGATGCCTCCGATAAAATTAAGCAGAGCAATTGGAGATATCAGACTCTAAAAGGTCAGGAGAAGTACTAAATTGGGCTGACGTACAGAAAATGAAATACTCATGGAATGTAGTGTATGAAGTGATGAGACTCACACCCACACTTCAGGGCACTTTTAGAGAGGCCTTAACAGATTTCACCTATGCGGGTTACACCGTTCCAAAGGGCTGGAAGGTATGTACATACATAAATATATCCATCTAGTGTAATAATCAAGTCCACGTATGTGGATATAAGTCCTATCCACATGAAGTGCCATAAATTATTGTTGGATGTATATTTTGGAAAACTGACAGTTGGATTTGATATTATATTCATGGATGTCGTGCACATAAAAAATCACGGTGATCCAATGTAAGAATTTCAAAATATGGCTATGAAATATTGTAACCGCCGAAAACTGTCATAGTTTTTCTCAAAGACATTTCTGAAAAACCGACTATTGGATCACTGTGATTTTTTGCATACATGATATTCACAAGTACAATAACTAATCCAAAGGTTAGTTTTCCAGTAATTCTCACTTTTGTCCACAATGAGAGAGAGTAATTAATGGTACTAGATCACAGTCCGATCATTTGGGAAATGTAATTAATATATTGTAATTAATTTGTGAGTGTTGCAGGTATATTGGACAGTGAGTACAACAAACAAGAACCCAGAATACTTTAGAGACCCAGAAAAATTTGACCCATCAAGATACGATGAAGGAAATAATGGAGCTGCTGCGCCTTATGTGTTTGTGCCATTTGGGGGTGGACCTCGAATGTGCCCAGGAAAAGAGTATGCTCGCTTAGCAATTCTCACTTTTGTCCACAACGTGGTGAAGAGGTACAAATGGGAGGTATTATTTCTCAATGAGAAGATCATTGGTGATATGATGCCAACCCCAGAAATGGGACTTCCAGTTCGCCTTCAACGTCACTAGTAGCCATCTTCCCCATCCATTGACTCTGTTTTCTCAACAGAATCAATTAAAAATTTCCCACTGCATCTAAAGTTTATATTGGTAGAGATTACTTTGATTTTTCTTCTCATTTCTGCATTATAGGTAAGTTGTTTTACATTATAATGCTACTATCATATATGGGACAGTTCCCCTTACTGCTTGGTTTATTATTAATTTTACTGCTCGTTGTCAAAAACTAACTGTTGAATTGAATATCCTACCTATGTAAGCCATACATACCAAAAATCACATTGATCAAACAGTCAGATTTTAAAATATCTAACTATAAAAAATTGCAATATTTCTTAAAATATCTAAGTATAATTATTTTTTAGAGTGGCATTTTTTAAAAACTTACTGTTAGATCACTATGATTTTTGGCATACATGCATCACATACATAAGTAGATATATAATCTATTTGCAAGTAGATATATAATTTTTGGCTTACCTGTATCGCATAAAAAATGGATTCACGCTAGTGTTTCGAGAATGAGCTGTAAAAATATTAGTAAATTAAGTGCTATGGGGAACGTGGACAAATGATCCAGCCAGCATATGCATATATATATGTAGAAAATTAATATAAAGCTAATAGGTAATTATCAGATACCCATTTTAAAAAACCAACAGTTGGATTAGATACTATACTATGCATATGTATGCCACGCGTGCCAAAAATCACAGTGATCTAACCATCAGTTTCTAGATATATCATTGAGAAAAACTGAGACAGGTGGTCAGAATTTTTCATAATTTGTATTTTGAGTTGTTGGCATTGGATCATTGTGATTTTTGGTATGCGTGTATTCACGTCTAAAAACCTTCAGCACGCTGCGAGGAGTGCAGGCGTGCCTGGACTTCCTAATGTTATATTTTGGGCTTAAGCTAGCTACTTTAGCTTAATATATATGGGTTCCACAAGCCTTTTGAAGTAGGCCAATATTTGAATGCATTCATCTCATAAATGAGATTAATGTGTTGTATTAATAAGCTCAAAATATTAATATTTTCAATGAGAAATCATAGTTTAAAATCACTCAAATGAAAGTAGTTGAAGGTAATAGCCATCTTTGTCTTATATTGGAAAAAAGTGGAAAGCTTGTATGTTTTTATACCCTTATATTGGACCTATGGGTTGGGCCCCAAGGGGCACCAAAGTTTTGTGAGAGGAGAGGACTTACCGAGCTTGATCCAAACCACACACGCACCCGCTCGGGCCGGGTGGGATGGGGTCATTTAAATCAAGCCAGTTTATTTGTCTAGTTCTTGTTCAAACAATTTTATGTCCGAATTATTTTTATTTATTTATTACATGTTTGTTTAAAACCGAGTTCTGTCCAATTTGATAATGGACAGCAGCTTATTTTTCTATTCAGTAGGCTCTCCATCATGTATAAACCTAGAAACAACACCTTATGCAATTATTCAACTTTGATTTGGTATCTCTCTCGATCTTTTTTTGCTTATTTAAATTTTATTTAAATTGGTTAGTCCTTGAAAGTTTAAAATTATTGAGCTGGATATCGCTGTAAAACTTCGAATACAAGTATTACTCAAAACTTAAAACCCCTTGCCATTTCGTTTCCTTGTGATTTTTCATGCTTCTCTCTATCTCTGTCCTTATTTTTTTCATATATAGTTCTTTGCCTGGCAGCACAGCTTAGGAGAGAGATTAATAACCTTACAAATATTTATTCCTTCACCCTCATTAAACTTGGAGAAATTCTGGTGGAATCTAGGGGGTTTTCTCACATCAATTATTTATCATTTATTTTTTTTTTGCTGTTTGATTCATTCTCTGATAGTCCAGATTTTAAGTGGTTTAACAATTTAATTTTTTTACCCTTTTGTGATTAAATTAAATTAAATTAATTGTTTTTTACCATTTTGTGATTCAATTAATTTAACCTTATCACCAAGCTTCTAGATTTGGTGGATCTTTCAATTCACCAAACAAATCTTGGTAGATTTCAACCCAAACCTTTGGTGACTAAGAAGGCCTCATGACATACTCCACATATATTTTTTGTTTCTATGCCACATGGCACAATTTCATTGGCGAGACTATCACCAAATTATCACTACTAAAATATTTTCTTAAAATTACATGTGTCAGTCATTAAAACAACATAAGGACAGTGGGCGATTAATGATGGCTAAGATGGAAGGGAAGAGGCATATAAATAGGCCAATGTGGGGGAACTCAAATGTGCATCCTGCTATGAAAAGCTCTCGATTTTGGATGCTTTGTAGTGCATGTGGGGCATTATTATGGAAATAGTTCGATGAACATATTTCTTATGTACCCGCATGCATTACAAACCGTCTTAAATTCGAGCACAGCAATATCACAGGAGGATTCACATTATTAGCAATTCTTAGCATCCTAAAGAGCTCTCCAATTTTTTGACTTTTTTTAATGCATGTGGGGGCAGATTATTGTGCCATAACTAGGGATGTCAACGGGGCGGGTTTGGGACGAGTCACCCCTTTTCCAACTCCGTCCCATTTAAGAAAATCCCATCCCATTCCCGTCCCAAACCCGTGATGGGTCAGGATTTGGAATCTCATTCCCGTCCCAATTAAAAGACCCCATCCCATTACCGTCCCGTCCCGTTTACTATTTTCTTTATACTTTTCTCAATTTTCTCAATACCTAAATAAGTTACAAAATACATCGATAAACATTAAAGATAATTGTCACTTCTAAGAGTAAAATCAATTAAACCCCTTAAGGGGCATGATTGAAATTTCATTTTATTAAGGAGAAACTTAATTGTATAATACCTATAAAATAAATATAATAAAAATACATAAACATATATAATCGGGGCGGGGCGGGTTTTTAAGCTCCCATCCCAAACCCGTCCCAAACCCTATAGGGTTTTCAAAAAAAATCTCAAACCCGCCCCTAACCCTATTAGGATGACCCCAAGCCCTTCCCAATAGGGGCGGGGCGGGTACCCGGATAAACCCGCCCCATTGACATCCCTAGCCATAACAAGACTAGTACCCACATGCATTACAAAGGGTCTTAAATTTTGAGAGCAAATTTTTTTTGCAGTAATAGACGTTGCCAAAGATTAATGTCATTTTCACCAATTGTAAGTATCTTGCATCTATGGTGTTTTTTTATTTTTTATTTTTATTTATTTTATTTTATTTTATTTCAGACATTTTTGTAGTCTACATGGTGGGAGGATTGCTTTGAGAGAAAGGGCCATGGGAGACGTGGACCTTTTATATCAATTTGTTGATATAAAAGTGTCGACACATTAATTCTCTACTATTTTTGTTGATTTTGATTTCTTTGTCATAAGCCTGCAATTATTTGTCATGAAATGGATACGTAGTTAGAGCATCTTTGACGGGCTCTCTCAATTGGGGTTTCTATTAGCAAATTTAGAACCCATGACAAAAAAATGTACTCCAATGGAATTCTACTATGACTTCCAAATTTTGTAATGGCCATCTTCTCCCAAATAGTCTACTATCAGATCTACTTTTAATTTAAAGCCCATTATAACGCAAAGATGCTAAATATGAGAACTTCCCCTTTGGGGTATAATAGTGCCAAATATGAAATATGGAAGGAGCTCCCATTTTGGCACTGTACTACTTTCAAATATGCAAATGGAAGCTTTCCATAGGAAATGCTCTAATGATAGAATATAAATAAATAGATAAATTATATATGGTCATTTTTATTAGTATCGACATGAGATCATGGGGAGTGACCAAGACTCTAGCCTCGTGATCGACTGCAGAGCCCGAAAACCATGTCTGGGACGTACCGAAATCACTTTCTAGGCTAAAATCTTGACTGCATCTTAATAATATTATTTGCAAATTAATCCGTATAATGGCATGCATGCGATTTTGTTGCCTTGCTGAGCAAAATTGAATAGCCACCAAAGGTTTCCTATACAAAACAAGACATCTGCAAAATTGGAGATCTTGGAAGAACCAAAATTCAAATCGCAATACATAATTGCCGAAAATAGCCATATTATTGGCCTGTTTACTTCATGAAAATTTTCGCAATTTTCATTTTCATTTTCAATAAAAACAGAAAACGGCCTAAAAAATACGTTTACTTGTAAAAAATGAAAACTATTTTCAAGAAAATGAATTCATTTTTTAAGAAATATGAAAACATCAAAAAGACGTTTTTTGTATTTTCACGAAAACTGAAAACAATGATTATATCGTGGCAATGCTTATAAACATAGAAAAAAAAATATGTAGACCAACTATAAAACCAAAAAATAAAAATAATAAAACATATAGAGATAATATATAGTTTTAGTAAATGCATTTATACTATTTTTAGATTTTGAAAACAGTTTTAATTTTTGCAAAGTAAATACATTTTCTAAATTTTGAAAACTGAAAATTATGAAAACTGTTTTTAAAAATTTTTCACATAAAATAAAAATTGTAAAAATTTTCACAAAGTAAACAAGACATCTATGTTTCATTAAGTACGTTTCATTTGGGTCTACATCACACACATTTTCTCGAGCAATGCCTCTTTATATATGCATGGCTTTCACCATATCCTTCATTGATTTTCCTCCACTTCAAGCTTCATTTTCATTATGATCTCAGCTTACTTATCAATTGGCTAGAAGTACTCTTTAATGGCAGCCTCCTGCACATAAATATGTACACATATTTTAAGAACTTGTAGAATCAGAGATTCAGAAACTTAACCTTCAAAATCAAGAAGACAATTGGACATCTTTCATGGTAATTACAATTTTCATATTAAGAAACACCAAATTGACTCCTTTTGTGAGTCCATGACAGAAGTAAATTAAGGGGAAAAAAAAAAGCATTTTTAGATAAGATTTAATTAAAAAAAAAAAAACACAAATTGACTCCTTTTCTTCCATCGCCAACATGTCAGAGTTTCGACAAGAGGAATATTAATCTTAAGGTACCTTGGCCTAAATTCAGCCACTTGATCTTGTTAGGCCTTGGTTTTCCTGTGCACTTGATCAACTATTTCTTGTACTCTTATTCTTTTGGTGCAAGATTGGATTGTGGGGGACAGTTCAAAATTTTTAATTAATTCTAATGATCTGTTTGAAGGATCTTCGTCAAGAGATAGCACTCGAATAACCATGCAGCACTAATGGTGTGACAACAACCAGAGAAGAAATTCACTTGATGAAACATTAAGCCATAGAAGGAGTGCACAAAATCTGTTATATTTTGAGCTTAAATAAGCTACTTTAGCTTAATTTATTTATGGGTCCCACAAGCCTTTTGAAGTGGGCCCATATTGGAATACATTCATCTCATGAAGGAGATTAATATGTTGTTTTAATAAGCTCAAAATATTAATGTTTTGAATGAGAAATTGTAGTGCAAAATCACCCAAATGAAAAAAGTTGTTGAAGGTAATAACCATCTTTGTCTTACATTGGAAAAAAGTGGGGAAACTTGTGTGTTTATATACTCTCACATTGAACCTATGGGTTGGGCCCCAAGGGGTACCAAAGTTTTGTAAGGGGAGAGGACCTATCCAAACCACGCGCACGCCCGCACCGAATCGGGTCGGGTCATTTAGACCAAACCCATTATCATTTTGGGCTAACCCATAACCCAGAATGGCTAGGCAACTTAAAGGAAATCACCATGGAACGCAGCGGAAGTTTTAAAATTTTGAACCATTGATTTCCAATAAGCCATGATCAAACATGCTATTGATGCATCACAATTAATCCTAACTATAATGATAGTTCAAGAACTTGCTTTGATAGCCTTTAAGTTGCAAAATGAATCGAGCCACGCACGTAAATGGCCTCCAAGAGTATCCACACCAAGCAAGTATGTATCTACCCTCAAGCTTTCAATCTTCAAAAGCCTAGAAGAATGAATGAAGGAGAGAGAGAAAGGAAGGAGACTAGTGTGGCCGGCCCTAAGGGTTTCCCTTTTGAGTCTTGCATGTGCTAGCATGCTAGCATGCTCTAATTTAATAGAGCACACTAAGTGGCCGGCCCTAGGGTTCCTAACCCTAGCTTGTTTTGCGTAATTATGTCATAATTGTACAATTGCCCCATGTATAAACTTTTAATACAAGTAGCTCCAAATTTACTTTAAATTTGATATTCTTTCTCTTTCTTTTAACCCACATACACATATGCTTATGGGTGTGTGACCTTTTGGGTTCACATGTATTCAGTAGTAGGTTTTGGACATCAAACATGTCCCTAAGCAGAACTCTTTCTACTTGGGTTCAATTAGAAACTCTTTCTAATTTCTCTTATGAAGAATAATATCAATATACATTCTTCGGGCTTCTACTAGTCATGAGTGACACCTAGCAGCATATCATGACATACCCTGAACACAGTGAAATAAATAAAGTGAACCCTTCAATTAACAGTTAAGACATAATAAGATCCTTCCATCATACAATGTCCCAATTAAGTTATTATAGTATAGATGACTGTCAAACTATCAACTTAATTATATGTAAACCATCCTATGATATCAACTCACTTAAGTGCCCTTTGAAAACTCTTTTCAAAGTTAGTCTACTCTTGCTAGAGATTCCTATGAGTTATATCAGTAAATATTACATAGGACATTCTCTCTCTTTATTTTAGAGTGATGGATTCCTTGTTGTGCATTCATCTATCTCTATACTTGTGCCATTAGGGCCAATAGATACAACTATATTTACATTGACCTTGGATAGGATATGTAAGATATATCATTAAACCCTAATGTCCCAAGTACAAGATAACTATGATGCCTCAGGTCTAAGGATTACGTATGTCACTGCAACTAGTAAGTTACTATTTGACAGATAAATAAAACTCTAAATAGTATACTTTATGTTGATCACATTCAGTGTACTTTGTTCTCTAACAAGCACCCATATGTTTAATTTAGTGTCACTACACAAATACTTGAGACTCGATATTCTCATATTAAGCAAACATAACCTGTGCTAGTCTTACTGATTTATCATACCCATTTAATAAACCTATAATTAGGAATATTTAAGATTAATGTTATGAGAAATATAAGTCTCCTTTATTTCAATCCTTGAGTAATTATTTTCTCAACATTTATATCTATGGATAATTATTATTCAAACATATAAGAATGTAGATAATAATAAATAAACTTGCCCATTGATTATATTTAATAAATGAAATAACTGAATGTCAAGGTCCTAAAATCAATATAAAGATTGGCTTTTAGGGCATAATACTAACAGCAACTCTTCCAGAACAGTTGTGACTGTTCTGCAATGTTGAAGAGTTGTGTCTGGTTTTTGCTAGTTTTTGCAACTCTTCAAAGGGTCATGTCCCAAATGGTGCCCTTCGACACATCACGAAGGGGCACCATTTCGTTTATAAATAGGCCACTGATTTCACTCATTTGCATTTGATTCATTGGTGCATTCTTGCATTATCAGTGTCTGCATACAGTCTTAGAGAAAGAGAGAGATAGGCATTGCTGGTTCGCTGTGTTTGAATATTGTAGTGCTTTATCTTCAAACGTGATCATTGTATCTTGGGAGGCAGACGTCCATTGAACTCTAAGCACCTATAGGAAGGGCGAATTCTGTCTTAAGGACAAAGTGTCAAACACTTGCCTTGATCAACTTTCTTAATCGATTTCCTGCTTCAAATTCTGCTAAACTTGTAAGTTATTTATTCTATGCTTTTAGTTTTTATAAAATTGTTACTTGAATAATTTTCTGGTTTTGACAGAATTATTATTCAAGTTGCCTTTCTCTACTTCATTTTATTCTTTATTAAATTGGTATATAATTCTGTACTTTACAAAATTTAAATACAAACTATTTTATTTTTCAAGTGATTATTTAACATAATAAAATCCAATTCTAGATAATATTTTTCAACAATCTTCACTTGCATAACTACATCCAAGGCAACTATTACCTTGTTTCTAATTACTATGTTTCTTTGTGTTTTGGTTTCTTTCAAAATTATATGAAACTTTAGCCAAAGTGTTTGGACATCTAATAGAGAAAATGTGATTTCAGAGATATTAGGATAGTTAGTAAAAATTTTACACTAAAAGTGATAGTGGTAAAAGTTAATTAGGGCCCCAACATTTCCCATAATCACTTCCAGTATGGAAATTTTTATGTATGAAGACATGGTTTGAACAAAACTCTAAGGAGATATATGAAGAGATAGTTTTCCAAAAGTGATTTTAGAAAAAATTAATACAACTGGACTCTAATCTCCATTTGGTAGGGAGGATGGAAAAGTGGAAGTAAGGAAAGTAAGAGGGATGGATTTTCCATCCTCAGAGGAGACCCACTTTCCTTCTTTTTTGTTTGGTATGGTGGATGTGGGATGGATGGAAAAGTAGCTTCCTGTTAAAAGTATGCCCTAAAACCAATTGTTAGGTTGTATTTAAGGAACTTATATTTGATTATAATCATGTATGAAACTTTATTCATCTATGAAATGGCTTTTATTATCATGTAAACTTGTGTTTAATTACTGTTCATGATAAAGTCTTTCGATAGTATGATAGAGAGTTGTATCTCAAGTGTTGAGATAGAGAGACTTACAACTCTCAAGTACATCTATCCTAAACCAGTTCCTGATCATAGGTTTATATATTTAGACGATTATAAACCGTTAAGATTAGCATAGGTTATACTAGCTCCTTTGGGAAGATGGTGAGTCTCATACTATCTGTGTAGTGACACCATAGCAAACATGTGGGTGCTTCTTAAGAACAAGTACACCGAACGTGACCAATATGAGTACAGCTTATGGAATTCTATTTGCATGTCAAAAGCTGCTCTTGTGTATAGTCACATTTGTAATCCTTAGACCTGAGACACCACAAGTTGTCTTATGCATGAGTTGCTATAGTTTGATAGTATCTCGTACACCCTTAACCATAAGGATGTAATCGGTACTTATTGGCTATAGTGAATTATGTATAAAGACATATGGGTGTGAAATAAGGAATCACTACCCTTAATATGAAAGGGTGAATGTCATAGTTACTTCACAAATACTATCTCAATAAATTCTTTGGTCAAAGCAGATGGTAACCAAGAAAAGTGTTTTCAAGGGTTAACCTAATTGAGATTATTTTTGGTGAAAAGGTAACATAGGATTAAGTTAGGGTTTGACAAGTATCCATACCAAACTAACTTAATCATGACATTGTTTAGTGAAGGATTACTTATATCATAAAGGGTTCTTCTATATTCGTATATTCACCCATACCTACGATACGTCATGATATGTTGCTAGATGACACTCATGACTAGTGTAGGCCGAATGATAAGTGTTATCATTGAGGGCAAAATTGGAATTGTTCCAATTGAACTGTAAATAGAAAGTTTTTATTTTAGGAGACATGTGATGTCCTCGAGCCACTACTAGGTTGGGATGAACCCAATGGGTCACACACATAAAGGTATAAGTGAGCCACCTAAATTAGGGGAGAGGAATATTCTTATTTATTATTGTTTAGGCCCTTGTTATTAAGAGTTAATAAGAGAAAGGACTAAATAATAAATAAAAGGAATATTTTATATATATATGTGATGATAGGTCAAGCTAGCACTAAGCAACCTATCATCATAAAATAGAAGGATGCCCTAGAGGCCGTGACTACCCTAGTCACTCTCTCTCTCTAGCCGCCACACACACACTCTCTCTCTCTCTTTATGCTTGCTACTTCCAAAGTGTTGTGAAGGTGCAAGGGATTTGTGTGGTCTCGTGCTCGTGTGGATACCATTGGAGGCTACCGTACACTTTGGAGCTTAGAGACTTGGAGGATTGCTTCGCAAAAGGAATATCAAGTAAGCATTTAATTCTTGTTTAATTAATTGTTTGATTCGTTTTTATCGTTTGAGTTCATCCTTGGATGAATACCATGGGAAAAAGTTTTAAACTCTACCTTCCGCTGCGTTTCCATGTGGTAATCTTACACTTCCTTCCTTCCAGTATGTTTGGTAGGAAGAAGTAGGGAAAGATAAAAGATCTAATTTACTATTTTGCCCTCACATAATATCAAAAAAGGAATAATGAATTTTCGTAAAAGATTGAGGATAGTATGGTCAGTATGCATGATAGGAGTTAGTTTAAAATATGTTATTTTCTGTTTTGGGGTTAGTAATGCATGATAATAAGAAAAATTGAGTCTTTTGCATAAATAGGATAAGTGTCCATTGTTTTAATATTTTAGGATAGTTTTGTGTTTAGGCTTGTTTATACTATTGTTCTTAATCTTGTTTGGTTTAGAGTGTTATATGACTTGTGTTCGAGGGAGCATGCAAAGGTAAGCTTTTTTCCTTGTGTTAAATTGAATAGTTTTAAGCATGGTAATAGGTTGTTTTGAGTAGTTTTGCATATAAGGTTTTTAGTCCATTGTTTTAGCATGCATGTTAGTATTTTTGTTTGATATTTTGGTGAATTAATAATGGTCTTAAAGCCACTTAAAGTAGATATTCAAATCTGTCTAGATTTGAATATTTATTTAATGTGACTTAATTATCATTCTTAAGTCATTTTTTGTATAGTTTTACATATGGTAGTCTTAGCATATCATATTAGGTTGCATGCTAGATCATTTACACATATTTATTTATTATTTTCATGAGTTTTAATTTACTTTTAAAGACACATTCAAATCTGTTCATGAATTGAAAGTATCTTTAAAGTAAGTTAAAAATCATTTTTAAGACCAAATTTAACTTAGAAATATGTTTAGGTTCACATAGTTTGATTAGATTGCATTTAGGGTCATTCTCATGCATCGTTAGAATTGATTTTGTTGCATTTTTATTTATTTTATTTAAATTCCAGCAATATGCATGTTAGTGTTTTAGGGGTTTAGATTAACTTAGGATGTAGTTAGGGACTCCTAGGTTAGGGGAGCCACTTGGCTCCAATTAGGATTCCCCTTTGTTGTAAGAACTACATCAAATTAGGGATTCTGGCTCGTTTAGGAGTCTATTTTCGAGAGAGTTTCCCAATGAAATTGGAATTTAAGAATTTGTTTCGGGATGAAACTCCCATTTTGAAAGATGAAGTATTTTAAACGAAAACAAACTCTCGAAGATAGAGTCCTAGATAAGGCAGAATGCCTCTGATAATGTAGTTCATTACAATAAGAGAATCTTAGGTAATCGAACTATGTGGACTTTGATTTTTATTAGGAAACTGGTAAGGTACGTAAGCAGTCAATAGGGCGCAAGTCTAATCTTAGGATGACTCTGTGTTTCCTAAGGTCTTTAGGATTTTTTGTTTCTTTTATTATTATTTATTACTTAGTATTATCTACACTACTTTCTTGGTTGATTAGTATTAGGACTTTGTTTCTTTGATTTTTTGTTCCTTATTCCTTAAAAATAAAGCGGCGACTCCCAGTTTTTGTCAAACTTTTATCATTTTTCAAAACCTAATCTTGAGTGGATAATAGAGAATGATAAATGTGGATAATAGAGAAGGATAAATTGAGACGGATAAAAATCATCCACAATCCACGCTGATTTAAGTGAAAACGCCTCCCGAGCAGGGGTTGGCTGGTTCACAGTGTGGATGATATACATAATAATAGTATATAATTCAACGGCCCCTTTTATAAAATACATATCTCATAATTATATAACAGCCCCATTTTTACTTTAGCTAATTTAAAAATATGTTGGTAGGATCATTTCTAGTTACCATTATTGAAATAGGGGAAATTACACTTTGCCTCCCGAACTATTGGCCATTTTCACGTTGGCCCTTGTGGTCTCAATTGTAACAATGTGCCCTCTAAACTATTATAGTGTATCAAATTGCCCACTTCTGTCAGTTATCCATTTATTAATCTGAAAAAAAAAAGATGTTATATTTGTTATTTTTTTATACAGTATCTATCTTAAATTACTAATGTGTCTATAAGCATATTGGTGAAGTTTCATTATTTTTCTCAATATATTTTAATTTTTATAAATTATTTTCTACATACAGTAAATAAAATTCATAATAAATAAAATCTATTGAGAAAAATCATGAAACATCACCGATATGCTCATAGATATTGTTGTCCCAAATATGTAACCCTAGAGGGGGGGGGGTGAATAGGGTTTTTGGCAAACTATTGCAAATATTACCAAATAAAAATTAGGTTCAATTAATTTCAATGCAAACAAATATATAAGCAATTAATTGAAACAATAGTAAGGGATAGAGAAATCAAACACATTGATTTAACGAGGTTCGGACTCCGCCGACTCCTCTCCTTAAGCACCCAGCTCAAGGATTCCCACAATCCACTAAGGATTAGCTCATTCAAGGTGAAGAAACCTTTACACATGCCAGTCTTCTTTATCCCAGGTGGAAGACTCTCACCTTAGCTCACAAAGAACTATCACAATGTCTCGCAAAGAACCCTCAAGTGTGCTCACAAAGAACACCCCAAGTGCTCACAAAGAACACTTCTTCAAGCCTTACAAAGACTTGAAATTCTTAAGATAAAAACTTAAAATTCTTAAGTCTATTTCAACTCAAATCATTTAAAGTAGTTAACTAGCATTCAAATGCATTTTTACAAGTTTTCTAAGTTAATGAATGTCAATGCAACATAAGAAAACCTTTTGGCTTGAGCTATGCAAGTTTAATCAAATGAGTTGCCTTACAAAAGGTTCCTAAACATCTTGACTTCAAAGGTCTTCAAGGAATGGCTTCAAGATGTCCTCCACAAGCTTCATGATTCAATGACTTTGCATATTTGCACAATTGAGAAGCTTTGAACATGTTGATGAGCTCCAACAAGATATGACTTTGATTCTATAGAGACAAAAACACTTAACCATTTGTTAGTAACTAAAGTAATGTTTGTTGATCATCAAAATGTGGTCAATGCAATTGACCTTAGGGCTAACAGATATATTAGCAGTTTTGGATAAATACCGCATTAAAAAAATAGCAAGTTTGCATCATTATTCTGTAAAAAAATAGATGGCTAATAAATAAAAGGATTAATTTGATATAATCTAATAGTTTAGAGGTCTATTGTTGCCATCGAAATCATAGGAAGTCAACTTGAAAACGACCAATAGTTGAAGAGTTAAAAGTGTAATTTTGCCTTGAAATAATGTACAAAGCCCAAAATAGGGTGGGGCTATATACAACACGTCATTTTACTAAAGGCAGCCTATTTAAAATTTTCATTGGGTCTATTTTACCCTTTTCTAACTATAGCCCACTAATTTTTAGGCAACCCATTATTATACAAAACAAAAGTTTTAAAATGCCATAAATGCCCCAAGTTTAAATACAAGACACAATTCTATTTGCAACCCATTACCCCCCATACTAAACCTAAAACATATTACCCCAACACTATCATTTTAGGTTTGTTTGTATGTTATCGCTAAACATCATATTTGGAATAAACTTACTTCAAAACATGAAAAGTAGCGTTTTATAATCATTATGGTATAGTGGTGCTACGAAAAAACCTCTATTTCGATCGGAAAATTGGAAAAAAAAAAAAAAAAAAAAAAACTTTTTTTGTGTTCGCATTCAGACTGGTAAATCCGAATATTAAGCTTTAGTATTCGGTAAGTTAATACCGAATATGAAACACTATATTCCACTCTAAAAAATCGAATGTAGTTTGCAGTCTTCCTAAAGCTAATGCCGAATATGTAGTTGCCGAATAGTAAACCTACATATTCGGCATTAGCTTACTGAATACTAAAACTTTATATTCGGTATTAACTAACCGAATATTAAAGCTTCATATTCGGATGTACCGGTCCGAATGCGAATACGAATACAATTTTTTTTTTTTTTTTTTAATTTTCCGATCGAAATAGAGGTTTTTTTTTGTAACACCATCATACTATAATTGTTATTAAACGCTACTTTTCATGTTTTGAAGTAATTTTATTCCAAATATAATATTTACCAATAATATACAATCAAACCTAAAACAAAAGTATTGTATGTAATATAATTTAGGTTTGGAGTTGGGGGTAATATGGATTGCTAATAGGATTTCTATTATGTAATAGTATTTCTATTATGTAATGGATTGTATTTAATAAATGGGTAAATGAATATATTAAATAAATTTTTATTGTGGTGCATTTAGTAAAAATGACAAATGGTGGATTGTAGCTAGAAAATGGATTGCCTTAGCAAAAAGTGTCCCGAATATAACTCCTACCCCCAAAATATTGTCAACCTTGACGGGGCGTACCCCTGCGCATTTTATAAGTAGCATCCTTATTTTTTTTGCCCCGTGCCTTCCGTCGATCAACCAAACCTCTCTCTCTCTCTCTCTCTCTCTCTCTCTCTCTCTGGTTTCCAGATCTGCGGAGATTGCATCAACAAGGTAGCCATGGCAGCACCTGACCTTTTGTTCAATCTCAGAAACAACTTCTACTTGGGCGCATATCAGGCCGCCATTAACAATAGCGACGTCCCCAATCTCTCTCAAGAAGACTCAATTGAAAGAGATTGCCTCGTCTATAGATCTTACATTGCCCTCGGTAGCTACCAGGTTCTCTCTCCTTTCTCTCTCTACACACACAAACACTATACCTGTTTTTATATGTTAGCATATGTTTGCTCTCTCTCTCTCTCTCTATACTTTTTTTATCTTTAATCCTTTGAATTTCTGGTTTTCTGAATTCAGCTTGTGATCAACGAGATCGATTCGTCAGCGGCGACGCCTCTCCAAGCTGTGAAATTGCTTGCCTTGTATCTATCGAGTCCTGATAACAAGGTATCTTCTTTTTCTTCTAATTTCCATTAAAATTCCAAGATCTGGAACGTTCGATTTGCTCTTTTAGTTTTAGATAACCTGTCTTCATTCTCATGCATTGTTGATTCATAATATATAGGAAATGACCAGATTATATGCCTTGCCTTTGGATTTGAGATCTGAGTTTGTTTGGATGAGGACTATGTTTTTTGCTGTGTTCGGTGTCTGAGAAGATGTGGGAAAGGAAAAAAAAAAAGAGTTTATTTGTTTAATTTAGGTTTTTCTTCGTTTGGGATTTCTCTTCAATTGAGCCTTATACATTTATTTGGCTTAAAAAATTTGTATTATTTTAATCTCTTTAGTTTTCTCAGCAACCACACGGAGGGTTTATGTGATCTTTTTTTTTTTCTTCTTCATTAATGAATTAATTAATTAATTTTTTATCTTCAATTTTTATAAATCGAAGATGGTGGTTGATTTTGAATTGTGTAGGAAACAACGATTTCGAGTCTACAAGAGTGGCTGGGAGATCCAGCGATTGGGAACAATCCAATTTTGAGACTGATTACCGGAATTGTATATATGCATGAGCAGGACTTTAATGAAGCTTTGAAACACACCAATGCTGGAGGGACTATGGAACTGTTAGTCCTTTATAACTTCTTTTATCCTGAGTGTTGTTAGAATATTTTACAATCATGCATTAATATACTTCAAACATAGTCTAAAATCTGTGACTTTGCTTGGTGGTTATTACAGAAGTGGTTAGTCCCTTTATAGTTGTTTTTCTTATTCTTATTCTTTTTTTCTTCTATATTTATTTTTTTATTAGAAAGCTTATATACTTAATGGGGCAATGGTATCCTCATCTTTGCCAGGCATAGATACACACCTTTTTACACTTCACACTCCACATACTTATCTTATAGACATTATATTTATAATATTTTGATTTTAAATTGCTTATTAGAGTATGTTTCATAGTTTTCTAAAGTTTTATTGAAAATTTCCACGTTTTACTACTAATTTCTACAATTTATTTCTTTGCTCACAATATATCCCTTATATATCTCTATTTTTGGACTCTCGAATCTCAATATATCTATTGATATTGACATTTAAATCCTTGATTTGACATAAGAAAGGATTGGATTTGGACATTTTGAATAAGTTCTCTATAAGTGTTCTAAAAAATTCTACCAAGTGTACCCTTCCCTTATATCCACGATTTATATCACATCAGCAAAAGAGCTGTGAATGAGAAGATTGTTTGGTACTCTCCTCAACCCTTGGCTTAGACTACTTTCAGGCAATGTTTTAAAACCCAGACCGGCCTGGCCCGTTGAACTAGGACCCGGGTCCCTCTCCGGGTGGATTAACCCCCTAAAACCCAGTCAAGTAAAAAACCGGCTTATTTTGTGAAAACTGGTCTACCCACTGGTTGAACCGTTAGTTTCCGGTTTTGGTAGTGGGTCACTAAACTAGGCCGGGTTTTTTACAAAATAAAAAGGGGTCAAAATGACTAAAATAGCCCCCAGCTCCCTTAAAAAATCTTAAAGAAATGAGGGGTAAAGAAGTAAATTGACCAACAAGCACTCCCAAATTTGAATCTAAAGGACAAGAGTACGTACTAAGGCACTTCTTTTGTTTTTTAAATAAAAAACATGGGGCTAATTATACAAAACAAATAAAAAATAATCTCACTTGCCATTTTTTTTTTTACAAATAAAAGACTAAAGAGAAGTACTAGGGCACTTTTCTCACAAAAAAATCACAAACTCAAAGTTTTTACCAAAAAAAAAATAAAAAGTCACGAACTCAAACTCAAAGTGTTCTTCAAGTTATGTAGATTAAAAGGCTATTTTTAATAAATAATTTATAATTAATATATTTATGGCATTATAATGACATCACGGTTCAACCCAGTTGACCCGACGATTGAACCGGTCGACCCTTAACCCGGTCATCTTATCGGTTCGATCAACGGTCCGGGTTTTAAAACATTGCTTTCAGGATGGTGCAACCCTTGTTAATTAGATGTTCCGCTATAAGTTTTTTTAAAGTGTTGCTGCCTAATGCAAGAAATTTTCCTTGGATCTTTTTTCTTTTTGAAAAATACCATACATTGCCACTTTTATTGCCTCTCACAAGGGGTGAGGACCCTTGTGTGTCCTATTGTGAGAGATTTGATAAGGGTGGTGGTAAAAGTGGCATTTTGTGTAGCATTTTGATTTTATTTTATTTTATTTTATTTTTTAATTTTTTAAGTCTTTTTTAACTGGTTCTTGAAGAAGGAATACACAAAAAATCATCACCCATTGATATGAATAAAAAAACCTCATAGGAAAAGAAAACAAAGAGACCCAAAAAAGCTTTCATGGTGGGTAAAAATGCCACATAAAATTTTGTAATGCCAAAACTTCTCTCTTAGGAGGTCAGTCTTTCCATTAGCCATTCTATGGATTCAGGATAAAGTCATGCCAATGTCTAGCAATATCAAAACTCAACCCACTATTTGAGAAAATGCTTATGATCTGAGTCAAATTAGTGTAATCCAAGTCAAATAAAGGTGGTGAGTGGACAAATTTCACCCTGAAGCTTTTTCTGTGTTCTGTCATCACTTTCATTAGTCCTCAGAATCCCTTAGGTTATACAATCCTAGAGACTTGTTTTGTCAACCATTTAGTTATTGAAGTTTCTTTTGAAGGGAGAATACCATTTCATTGTGTCATATTTGAAGACAATATTTCGAAATTCAAATTGGGAATTTGAAATTTGAAGGTCTACCCATTTAATACTCTTTATCACTCATCATCCTGAATTTGATTCTTTCTCGTCCCTAGGTTTAGTACTATCCCACTTCAATACTTCTTCATGTGTATTTAATAATCCTAGAGACTTGCTATATAAATGATTACCATTTGATTATAACCCTTATTGCTCTTAAGTTCACTTGCTTCTCTCTTTTGTCCTTGATAGGTTTTTGGTTCATTTGCAAAATGCGACCCATTTCCCTTATAGCTTCACATTGAAGGGCCATAAGTACATCTATCACAGTCCTAATCCCCATCTTGCTTAAGTTAGAATTGTTAGCCTTTGACCAAGTTGTACTTTTGCTTATTTTTTATCTGCCTGAAGGAAACCTCTCATTGGTTCTTTGAACTATCAACTTGCTGGATTTTGAACGAGGACAGGGGTATACAATATGCAGCTAACTACGGATTTGTGCTTCTTAACTTCACATAATATGCTATTTCCACTTGATTTATTTTAAAATCGTGAGTGTCGACTTCACATTACTCCAACCTATATGTGACCTGCAAATCATTCTTTCAAAGATTTATATTATGCCATAAATTGCCAGAAATTACTAAGAGGTACAATTAAAGTATCTGATGTGAATAAAAAGAAGAAAGCATCATCTGAGAATTGGAGGTGCAAAGTAGATGGCCCATATTATCAGAGAACAAAAAAGCTGCAGAATACTTTTTCTTTATGCTGTTTGAATCTATTTACTCAATTCCTCCTTGATAAGTTGTTTTGGTTTCATTCCTCTACCACTTTTCCAAAGGATAAATGTCTTTTTTTTTTCTATAATTTTATAAAGAATATGTATATACACAAACACACACATGCACCTAACACCCATATCCAAGTATGAGTTACATAGATTCATCAAATTCTCAAATTCCAGGATGTGGGGGACTCGGCTAAAAAGGTCCAAAATTTGGATATGGATATGTGGATACATGTGTATTTATGTAAATATTATATATATTTTGGATATAATTCAACAGAAATGATCCATTAAGGACCACTCACCATCTTCTCACACAGCCAATGGTATTTTGAAAAACCGACTGTTGGGTTAGAAAATCTTCTTATGCATGTCATGTCTGTTAAAAATCACAGTCTTCCGACAATTGGTTTTTAAAATAGTATTTACCGTTGGATGCTATAATAATTGTTTAATAGTCTAAATTTTGAAAACCGACGGTTGGATCACTGTGATTTTTGGCAGATATGACATACATAAAAAGATTATCGAATCCAACGGTCAGTTTTTCAAAATACCTATCCTAATGGTGAGTGGTCCTTAAATTAAATTTGAGAACATTTTGATATTATGGGGTGGGGGCATTGGCATAATAATTAAATTTGATGGCTTAATGTATATAACAGCCGTCATTTTAAAAATAAAGAAAGTGTAAGGACTAAATTGAAAAAAAAGAAGAAGATAGTAAAGGGTTATCCTTTAACAGACTCCCTGTATATATATTTAAATGAAACATTAAAATGTTTACAACTTTAGAGATCATGGACTTTGTTGTATCCTTTATTCATTCATGCAATGAAGTTTCATACATTGAATATATATCTCATTTAAATTTGAAAATAAAATGTTAGATATGTTGAATGAAGAGAAATGATTAGGTAAGGGATACCTTACTTTATTAAAGTGAGGGAATATTCCATGACCGTCAGATCTCGGCCATGGGATGAGGTCTAACGGTCATGAAACATTAGCTTATTTTAATTAAGTAAGGTAGTGCTGATAGGATCATTACTCGTTGAATGAATATTTGATATTAATTGTTTGATAATAAAATGTTAGATATATCTCTTTTACTTTATTGTATGAAATATACATGTATCTTATGATACATGAGATAGTAAAGTACAAGGCACAAAAACTAAAAATCAGTAGTTGATACAATGTACAATATGAGAACTATCCTCCTGAAATTTGTGTTGAATTATTTTTCAAAATGTGTATGGACATGGTTGATGAGTTGTACCTTTCACTGCTAATGCACGGTACGCAAATCATGCTTTTGCAGTTTAGATAAGAAAGATAATGTGTCTTGTCAGTTTCTCAAACCTGACGCATAATGCTTTTGCTTTTGCAGGCATGCATTGAATGTTCAAATATTCCTTAAGATGCATAGGTCAGATTATGCAGAGAAGCAGCTAAGGGTCATGCAACAGTCTGACGAGGATCACACACTAACTCAACTTGCAAATGCATGGCTAAACTTGTCAGTGGTGTGTACATTTACTCAAATTTTATACATGTGTATATATATATATATATATATATATATATATATATATATATATATAT
>JAESVK010000334.1:626958-647458 GCA_017140935.1 Hamamelis virginiana | reverse complement strand
TATATATATATATATATATATATATATATATATATATATATATATATGAGAGTGCTGATGTATGTATTTGTATGTCGAACTGTGAGATCAGGGGGGTTCCAAGATACAAGAAGCATATCTCATATTCCAAGATTTCTCTGAGAAGTATCCAATGACGGGGTTGATTTTGAATGGGAAGGCTGTTTGTTGTATGCACATGGGAAACTTTGATGAAGCTGAATCACTATTGCTTGAAGCATTAAACAAGGCAAGTTTGGAAATTTAATACATTTGTTTTTGTGGAGGTTCTTGGTGAGAACCCCAGGTGTCATTTATTTTATTGCCATTTGGATGAAGAAGTTATTTATTTTATTCTGTAAATATACCTGCATAATCTAATTTCACTCATATATTTCAATAATTTGCGAATAGAATTAAAAATCAGAATCATGTTGACTAATTCTAAATTGACTAGCGTGCACTTTTGTAATTTTTTTCCTCTTTAAAATAATTTCTTGAATTCTCCTCAAAATTATTCCCTATATTTTCCTAATCAACTCCTGGATTTTGAAATTTTCTAGCTCCAACTAAGTTGAAATTTCAAATTTGCGGCTATGTTTATAATGTTACCATTGGAAAAGTTTATGGTCTTTTTATGGAGAGCTGTTCTCGTGGTTGAAATAGGATGCGAAGGATGCAGAAACTTTGGCCAATCTGGTTGTATGCAGTCTTCACCTGGGTAAATCATCTTCTCGTTACCTCAGGTAAACTTTTTCATGTTTGCTATTGTTATTTTCCTATATAAATGTTTGTCTATGTTTTCTTTTTTATTTATTTTTATTTTTATTTTTTTATATGAATAAGATGGATTGTATTAAAAATCAAATGTCTTGCTATTCCCTTCACATTTGCCCAAAATATGCAATTACTGTCAGTTTTGCAAATTAGTAAATTGGATCAGATTAGTAGGAACCAGGAGAGGAGATAATGTAGCTTTTGTTTTGGGGATTTTATTTTAATCAGGTATAAGTATATTATATTTAAAAACTAAGGGTAAAAAACAACCCCTATACGCACGAGGTATACAAAGGGACTGAAAAAATATAAAAACAAAAATCCATCGCAAACCTCCATAGCCACTTCCCCAACAATGCTTGATTTTTTAGCAACAAAGGATGCAAACTCAAGTTCTCTTCTTTCCTAGAAGAGCAAATTAAATGCCAATTCACTAAATGAAATTTAGGCTCTTCTCCCTTTCTTGCCTACAGAATCTTCTTTTGCAATTTCCTTAACCTCTTTGCCATTGACACATGTATTATGAACAAGGACATATAATATGTCGGCAAAACAGCTAATGTACTCTGTATCAAAATCACCTTGCCACCTTTCGACAGGTACCTTCTCTTCCACCCACCAAGTCTCTTTCTCAATCCTCTCCACCGCTAAGTCCTGCATCGTCTTAGCTTTGAGGGATGCTCCTAAAGGTAAACCCAAGTACGTTAGGGAGATTGCCCATTGTACACCCTACTATTATAGTTTAAAGTCTGGGTTGAGACAGATAATTGGGCCGAGTCATCTTGGTTTGTGCAAGGATCAAGATGAGAGCTTCTCCCGAGTCTATGTAGGAAGAGAAATCTCCTCTTCTTGTCTCAATCGAGATCTCGGTTATTTTGTCTCATCTTGATGAGATGTCGGTCATCTCATCTCATCTCATCTTGGCTAAGATCTCGGCCATGTCATTGTTTGTTAGACTAACCTTCAACCTCAAAAGTGCTTGAAAACAAAGCTACACATATCTCAGATATAAAAAATGATCCCCACTTGACCCACAAAACTCAATTGTGTGATCAGCATATAGTAGATGTGAAATAGACCTTCTTTCTTTCTCTCCACCCCCATAGAAAATCCTTCTATGTAATTCTCTAACGTTGCTTTTTGTTGAAGTATGCTTAATGCCTCCAAAACAATGTTACATGAAAAAAGGGATCGAGGGTCTCGTTTCCTAAGCCCCCAGCGCTTTTGAGAAAACCACGAGGGCACCCATTTACCATAATTGAGAATGTGTCTATTGAGATGTAGGTCATCATCCTTTTTTTCCAGCTAGTACTAAAACCTATCTTTTCCAACAAGTACATTAAAGTATTCCAATTACCATGATTACATGCTTTCTCCACATCCAATTTGCTTAATAATTTTGGTATTCCAGTCATTAACCTTGAGTCAACACATTCATTTGCAATCACCACCGAATCGAGGATTTATCTTTCGTATAGGCTTTTTGTGACGAGGGAACCACTTTACCCATTAATTTTTTAAACCTGTCACCATTTTGCCTCAATTTTATACACTTCCAACAAGGCTAATCAACAAAAGTCCTTAATATCCACTGTTTTTGTTTTTTTGTTTTTTTTTTTTTTTTTGTTTTCTTTTTTTGGTATTAAGGAAATAAAAATGGCATTTAAGCAGCTTTCTAACCTTCTTTAAAAAATTCCCCGTCACTACCTTCAAATCTCCCTTTATTATATGGTAGCATTTTTTAGAAGATGCTATAGTCAAACCATTTAGACTTGGAGCTTTTGCCATTCAAGCTTCTCACAGCCTCAAAGACTTCCTCCTCACCCTACATTATTTCCAATTAATTTACCTTCGCCTTACCGATAATTGTAAATTCCATTCCATCTAATCCCAGTCTTCTAGTAGCCTTTTCCTCAAATTTAATTTGTTGAAAAAATTGTCCACTGCTTTATAGCACCCTCCTCTTCCTCCAAACTCCCTTCCACCATAACTTTTCCAATAAAATTTTGCCGCTTTGGGCATTAGCCATTCCATGGAAAAATTGTGTTCCTATCACCTTTTTTCAATCACATTTTCCTTAATTTTTGACTTTTGTCTCCAACAAATCTCTTTTTATATGTTTTTTTTCCGTCTGTCCGGGTCCTCCCTTATGGCCAAGTTTTAAATTGGCTTGCCCAATTGTTAAAATTTATAAACCACCCTTTAGGAGCATGAGAATATTAGAGAGGAACACAATCTCTAGAAAATATCAGTTTGTTCGGAGGGCATTTAAAATAACATGTCACTAAATTGGGAACATTTCTTAAAAGGTTTGGATTCCTAAATTCTGATGTTTAATCAATTTCTAATAAATGTAAGAATTTGTTTATTCTCTCTATTTGTGTCTTGTGGCACTTCTTATCCACTCCAAGAAAGAAAACTTCATCATTCGCAAATGGTGGTTAAAGATGGAAAATGTTTGCTAGCAAAATAATACTTGTTTCTTTCTTTCCCATCCTTATGGACTCGGGTACGGTGTCTAGGAGTTGGA
This sequence comes from Hamamelis virginiana, assembly GCA_017140935.1. NCBI lineage: Eukaryota > Viridiplantae > Streptophyta > Magnoliopsida > Saxifragales > Hamamelidaceae > Hamamelis > Hamamelis virginiana. Next base: position 644,154 of record JAESVK010000334.1, on the reverse strand, counting down.
CTCATCGAATTCTCAAATTTTAGGATACGGGGACTTGGCTAAAAAGGATCTAAAATCTGGATACAGGTACATGGATGCGTGTGTATATATATAAAAATCATGTGAGGTAAATATGATGAGGTGGGATAATTCAAAAAATAAGTAAAAAAATGATAAGATGTAAATTTAAAAATATTTTGACTTTATACGGGTATTATCATAATAATTATTTTGGATGTGCTGCATAATAAAATAATTTTGGTCATTTCGAAAATAAAAAAAAAATTGTGAGTGCTAAATTGAGAAACAAAAAATTTAAAAGAGGATTGGTTCCTTTCAATAGAAATCCTAGACAGATTTATGAGAGGATGGAAGGTCCCCTTTCAACAGCGCCTTTGACAACCCCAACGAGTTACCTGCTCTCTCTCTCTATCTCTCTCTCCTTCTCCTTTTCTGCTTCTAGCCATGTCCGACTGCTAGGTCACGTATCTGGTACTAATCCCGTACCTGCACCCTTGTCAGGACATGTCGATATGAGTACCTTGGGTTAAAGTGCCGAGTCCGGGTATCATAGCCTGTCCTTAATTGGACATATATTTGGGATCAATTTTTTATGCCAACCATGCATTTCACGTCATAGTGGCAACATAGTTGGCTTAAAGTGACATGAGGTTCAGATTCTTGAAGTTCTATGTTTAAGCATTTTCTAAAAGTTTGATAAGTTTGTGTATTCCTCCAATCTCCATTAATTTTGGATTGGATGGCGGCTTTGTCTATGAGGTTCTTGATCCTTTGTTTCATCACAAATTCCTCTCATGGGTTTTGTCCAAGCTTCATTTTGAGGGGTGCTCTCTTGGTAACCCAGGTCAGCTTGGGTGGGAGGTATGTGCAAAGATCATGAGCAGGTGGCTTATGTTTATTCGAAGCCAGTTGGTCTTGGCCATGCTGCTAGAGTATGGACTTTAACTTTATGTGAGGGGATGAAGGTAGTTGTTACCCTTGGCATTATGTGTATCATTGTGCGAGGATATTCCATGGTTATTGTTGTATGGCTTAGGAGGGCTATCACGTGGAGATAACTTATGTTATGAAACAGATTAGATTTTTAGGCAGTTAGATGGATGTTTCATTCTCTTGGGTGCACAATTCAGCTAATTCAGAAGTTGATTTTTTCAGTGATAAAGCCGGGTAGTTTCGTTAGAAGATCTTAGGGGCCACTTTTACCCTCGTGTTCGATCCTAGAGGGTTTGGTTGGGCCGAGTTATTTGTTCTCTCTTTGTCCCTTGTTTGAAGGAGTTCTTGTTCTTTCCCTCACTATTTTCTCCTTTTCCAATAATATTCTTTCATTGCCTATAAAAAAAGGACAAGGTTGTTGCAAGTTTTTGAGTTGTTGTCAAGGTTGAGAGTGAATTTGAATAAAAATGCATTAGTTGGGGTGAATGTGGCTTATGAGGAGGTAGGTAGATTGGCTAGTATGATAGGATGTAATGGAGAGAATTGGTCATTAAAATATTTAGGGTTGCTGTTGGGAGGGAATCCAAGGGTTATTCCTTTTTGGGATCTAGTTTTGGAAAGAGTTAGGAGTAGGTTGGATGGAAACATTGTTGTCTAGAGGGGGGTAGGTTGACCTTTGTGCATGCTGTTTTGGAAGGAAACATTGTTGTCTAGAGGGGGTAGGTTGACCTTAGTGCATGTTGTTTTGTCTAGTATTCCTATCTATTTGATGTCTTCGTTTAAGGTTTCCTCTAAGGTGGTGAAGCATTTGGAAAAATTGATGAGAGTTTTTTTGTGGGAAGGTTGGGGTGAAGGGAAAAAATCTCATTTGGTAAGCTGGGAGGTGGTGACAAGATTTAAACCAAAGGGTGTGGGTAACATTGTTTCTCGGAATTTGGCTCTATTAGGGAAATGGCTACGGAGATTTCCTCGTGAAATTAACTCTTTGGCATAAGGTAATCAAAAGTAAGTATGGATTGCAAGGAAATGGATGGAATACTACTGCAGGTAGGGATATTACTTGTAGTCTTTGGAAAGGCATTTCTTAGGTTCTTCCTATTTTTTCCAAATTTGCGTCTTTGAAAGTTGGTAATGGGGAAAGAATAAGATTTTGGGAGAATGTGTTGGGGGTGGGGGGATCTTCATTTGCTTCTTTGTTTCCAAGACTATATCATCTGCCTAGCATTCATGAAGCTCCTATTGTTTGTTCTGTGACTTCATCCATTTTTCCAATCAGTTGGGATTTTAATTTCTTTAGAGACCTTAACGATAGGGAGGTTGATGATCTTTCAGCTCTTTTTTCTATTCTTAAAGGCTTATCTTTGAGTTTTTTGATTCAAAATAGGAGAGGGTGGTTGCTTATTCTTATGGTTCATTTTCCTATAAATCATTTTTTAATACTTTATGTGATGACTCTTTGTTGCCTCTTTTTGGTTCATCTAAGTTTATTTGGAAGTCTAAAGTGCCCCTTAGCATAGATTAAATCATTGGCGCATATGTTAAATACTAATGACCCTAGGAGAGGAAGCCTGGGTGGTGTATTTCTCCCCAGTGGTGTGGATGTTTCAGAATGAGAGTTAGAGTCTTGATCATTTATTTTTACATTGCCTGGTTGCTAGTCTGGCAAAATATGTTTCAGCTTGGAGATGTGCCTTGGGTTGCTCCTCTAATGCTAATCTTCTATTGGAAAATGATTTTATGGTCTTCGGGAGGTCAAAAAGAGCTATCACTCTAGGTAGATGTATTATTATGGCTATCTTTGGGTCATTTGGCATGAGAGAAATGCAAGACTGTTTGAGAATAAAAGTAGATGTATAGAGGATTTGTGGGACAGAGTCAGTTTTTTGGCCTCTTTTTGGCCTCCTTCTCTAAGGATTTTATGGGTATTCCATTGTTTGTTATTAGGGATAATTGGGTTGCTGTTTGTAGTTCGTGAGGTTTTTTATTGTATTTTCTTTGTCTCTTTATAGCTTTGTTTTGTAAGATGGACTCCTGGTCCTCTTGATCTCATTAATAAAATTGTTGCTTATCAAAACAAAAAAAGAGAGAAGAGGGGAGAGAGAGAGAGAGAGAGAGAGAGAGAGAGAGAGTGGTGGGCTAAGGGAGTTCATGGAAGCTATGGGGTTTGCTCTTGGAAAGCGATTGTGAATAAGTTTTGGAATATTACCTTTGTTTGGAAGTTGGAGGGGTGATGGCTCCTTTCGAAACTCGAAAGGCTTTATTCTGTTAAGGTGGTTAGGGGATTGGAAGATTGTATAGTTTGGAACAATAAAGGTACTCTTTTGTTTTTGTTTTGTGAAATCTCTCTTTCTTGTTTTAACATCAGGGAGTGGTTTCTCGATTTCTAAGTTTTGGTTGCCATTGATTCTTACTAAAGCAACTTTCTTTATTTGGATGGTGACGTGGATTAAATGTTTGACAATTGTAGTGGCTGAATCATTAGATAACATTCTTTTGCATTGTGAAGTGTAGAGATTTGTGGCTTTCTTGTTTTTGTTTATTTGGGATACATTGGGTTTTGCCTCATTCGGTTCTTCAATTGAAAGGGTGGTGGTGTTGGAGTGATAATAGTATTGTTGTTATTGGTTTGGAAAATGGCACCACATGTAATTTCTTCGATTCTTTGGAAAAAGAAATAAAAGAATTTTGATGGAGCGCATGCCTAAGAGATATACGCCCAAACACAGTTTTTGCGCCTCACCAGTTAAGGCACACGCCCTGCGGGAACAAAACAAATAAAAAAGAAAGTCGCATCATTGTAATAAAATCTTCTTTTCTCTCTCTTTGTAGACCAACGTGTACATGGCTCTTGGCCCTTTTGTTTTGTTGTATATTTATATGAAGTCTTTACTTGATAAAATAAATAAATAAAAATGTAGAGATGACAGTTGGTCTGATAGAGGACTTTTAATTTAAAATGCTGCTTATATGGTGTTTGTACTAGTATATAATGGTTGTAACGGTTGATGGAGTTCTGGGTGTTCCTGGGTGTGCTCTATATGTGCTTCCAAAAATGACCTTATTTTTCCAAGCATATGGAGCGATAAATTCTGGTGGAAGTTATATGGTGTTTTGACTCTTTTGTTGGGTAGAAATATCACTGAGGGCATATGATATATCTGGGTAGTTCTCTAGCTCAGGCGTAAGTTTGCTATTCAACTATTATGGTTAGTTCATACCCGGTTGCTTTTAAATTCTGTGTTTTGAGTAGTTTTTGAGACTTCCGCTAGTCGCTAAATTATGGTGGGTCCAACAAAAGAAATAATCTGGGCATTAACTTGTATTATATGATTGTGTTTTGCAGCCAGTTAAAACTTTCGAATCCAGACCACATGCTTGTCAAACGTGCATCTGCTTCGGAGGAGAACTTTGACAGAGCAGTTCAAGCAATTGCATGATGAGAGAATGAGTTAGTTCTATTCAAACAGGCAAGTGGAGTTTCAGTCTTAAAGTATAGCCCCATTTTCACCTTTACGACAGCTGTTCTTTTGGTCTTGTAACCTATGAAAAAATACATAAATTGAATGGGAAAAATGTGTTTGGTGTCAGTCTGAAGGTTTTGAACTGAGCTTCTTGTCAGATAATCTTCAAATAATAGATATATTTTTAGTAGTTTCATTTAATGTGGGTTTTGTGCTGTCGCTCATATATGCTAATAAACATATAATTTACAATGGTGATTAATGTAGTGTGCCCATTACTTTTAATATGCCAAGGAATGTGTTCTGTGAAGTGGAGGTAAGTAGTGAATCGCAATTGGGGCATCGCCAACCCAAATTGAATCGCAATATGGCTATGGATTTGCCACAGGTTATTCTTCCATTTCTCATTGCAATCCCAGGGGAAGCACAGATGAAGGCTGGATTTGGATTTTGGTGTAACTATCGTAGAGAACAGAGGATTTGATTTCAGAACCTTGGCAAAACTATTTGGGGAGTAATATTACTTACCTAGAGAGTAGAGACTTTACCTCTCTCTCTCTTATAATTTTTTTATTTTTTATTTTTTAATTGAGCGTGTAAAGTTTGGCACACTATCGTATAATAAGTCATTGGTGAAGAAGTGATTCTTAAGATGAATTTTTTAAGAAGTTATTTTATAAAAATATTAGTGTTGTGGGTTTTCAAAAGCAAACTTTTCTAATTTCTCCTAAATAGACTTCTCATTAATTTAATTGGCTTTTCTTAAAAGTCCATTTGAAAGAATTGACCGCCAGTTCAGCTTTCCAAAAGTTGCGCCAAACACCTCCTAAATATCATCAGCTCGACTATTCGAGCTATAGACCGGCTGGACAGTGTGGTCAGCGAAAGGATGGATGTTTATTTATATAGCGACCAGCTAGTAGCTCGGAGAAAGACCGAAGACGACAATCTCTTAATTAAGTAACGCGTGTCCATTAAGGGAGCATTATAAGGAGCTGTTTGGGAAAGTCCAAAAACAGTTTACTAGGAATACATTTGGTCCAATTGTTTTGTTCATTGTTTGGTAATGGCCAAATCAGTTTTTACGTGTTCCCGTTTTGGGCCGAAAAATCTGGTTATTTGTGTCCCATGGACCTTGCTCGGCGATCAATGGTATAGTCCAAGCTTACCTTTCATTTGATATGCTGTTTATTAAAATTGAAGTATGGTTCTATTTCTCTAAGAATCTACATGATGCATGAGAATTTTGGTACATTTTCATGATTCATGGCATACCCATTTATTTATTGTGATTTATTTAAAGTTTTGAAACAAATATTCTGTTAGGTTTACCATGTATTAGGCTAATTTGGATGTCAAAAGCTTGAGTATGTGATTGGTCTCAAGCCCATAATCCCTAGAAGCTCAAGTTACAGCATCAAGCATGAGAGAATCGAATCAAATCGTCAATGTCTTGTTTCTTAAGCTCGAATTGCAACCAATTGAGGCTTAAATTCCTAGGAAGGTAAGTTTGACTTAGAACCTAGGTTGATTCATTGACTATAGGTGGTTTAAGTTGTCCAATGTACCTATGAGTGATCCTAATATGCTTTTAGGTCCAATTTCTGTGAAAATTAAACATTTTTTGGAATTTGCATATGTTGGATCGATCCAACCATTTGGATAGGATCGATCATATTTTCCACCTGCAAAATTGAATCGATCCTAACTTATGGTCCGGATCGATCCTCAATGTAGTGAAGTTTGGATCAATCCAGTCATATAAGTAGGATCAATCCAGCTCGTAGGTTTTGCCTATTTATGTGTTTTCAGTCCTAAATCAATTTTGTTCAACTTGAAACACTTAGGCACGTTTTTCTAAACATATTTAAAGGAATTTTCGTAGGGCTTACATATAGAGCTTAGAATTGAATATCATACATATTCTTTGAAACCCTAGCCTTTCTTGAGTATTCTATGCATTCATCATACATTGGATCTTATATATAGAATTGATGCATAGAACAGGTTAGTTTGACTGAATCAACTTCATCCCTGCTTTGTTTATTGGATTAGTGGATTCGAATTGGGACTGTGGATCTCTATTGACATCGTGGATTCAGTGTGAGGAACTAGGACTGTGGACTCAGTTCGTGGGAATACTGTGAATACTAACGTGGACTCGTTGGTTGCTTGTTCAAGATAGGAATTCTACTTGGGCTTGTGGATTCAAGCATCGGTTCTGTGAGTAGTATCACTTTGCTTGTACTTGGTTATTTTCATAGTGATTTCTAGTGTTCCCGAGGTTTTTTACCCGTTAGAGTTTTCCTCGTAAAAACTGGTGTTCTGTGTGTGATTGATTTATATTGTTATAGCTGTCAACTGAACACTAAGTTAAGGCATGGTAATTATATTTGCTTTATTGATCGTGCCAAGCTAAGAATGTTATTCCTAGCTAACAATCAATATTTAAATATTTATAAAATCACGTGTTAATCTCAATTCAATTAAGTTTTGGTAAGCACGGGTGTCGATCCATGGGGACCTAATTTCGATTAATGAAAAACATTTAAACTTTGTTCTAATCAAAGAATGGATTCAAAGGTTCATTTTTGTTGGTAACTTGGGCTTCAAGTGTATTGAAGCAAAACACTAATTTTAATTAACAAGACAATTCAAAAGGATTTAACCGATGGAATGAAAACAACTTGGGCAAGGAATCCATTTGAATCTCATTTATGCATTTTAGTTATATAAAATCATATTTTTGGTATTTATGTATGATGGTTCTTCCAACTACAAGAAGGAATTACCATGAACATTATAAATGGAAGATTTTAGCTTTCTTATCCTTAAAAGGCATGGATTTCCATACGGAGCATGCACAATCCATCATAATTAGGTCTAAGTATACTAAACCTTACATTTATTCCAATAACTACCATTGCATAGCTATATAATCTCAATCACAGATACACAATCATATATTGAATGATTTAACAGTAAAGAACGGATTGAATCAATCTCTCACAACCATGCAATCACATAAATACTCAAGAAATATTATTCATACAACTAGAAATTACATAACGAATCCAAACTTCATCCTCACCCAAGTATTAGACTTAGTTGGCCATGTAGAATGAAGAAACTCCTCCCGCCATGGATGATCCAAGCTTGGTTAGATGGATGATGGTAAAGTTGAAGCTAAAAACCTTAAGCACTCCAAGAACAATTCTAAAACAAAACTAAAATTAAACCTAATTGAAAAGCTGTCCATTAGGGCTGCATAATGTTTCTTAAATAGCTCCCCAAAGAAATTACAAAAATACCCTTAAAATACAGACGAAATACATGCAAAATGGTAAAATCTGGCAAATTCTGGGACCTCTATCGATAGAAGTATGGCTATCGATAGAACTTCTATTGATAGCGAGTTATCTTCGATCGATAGAGATCTAATAACTTCACGGACAATGGCAATATCAGAGGTCCATTTTTATCGATAGAAAACCCCTCTATCGATAGAATCAATATGAATTAAATCTTGAACTGGCACAGAGATCTTTGGCTATCGATGGATGTATCTAGCTATCCATGGAACCTCTATTGATAGAAAGTTTATCGATAGAAGTTCTATCGATAAAAGTGTGACTTCTGCAAATCTGCTACAATAATCACATTGCCCACTTCTAGCCTTCATCTAACCCATTTCCTCTTTGAATATATTGTTCCATTTCTTGTCCCAGCAATTCCTCTTCATTAAGCATCCGTAAATCCGCGCAATTGGAGATGATTTCCTTAAAAAAGAAATTTTATCACTATTATCTAAAATTAACAAAAAACTAACATTATTATACAGTTATATGACATAAGAAAGCTCAACAACCCAATAATTAGACTATAATTGTGTAACAATTACACTCCCTAAATTAGGATTTGCTAGTCCCTAGAAAATAACTGTATTCCTAATTACAAGAAACTATTATTTTAAACGATAAAGCCACTTTCGCAGGGAAATGCGATTGCATTTAACATATGCAACAAACCTTTTAAACCCCTAGGTTACCCCTAGTGGACGAGTGAAGTCTTGTGATGGTTTGCAGAAATGACACCCACAAACATGAATCTAAAAACAACACTAAAAATATGAAAAACAAGAGATGAAAAATTTTCAAAACAATATCTAAATAAACATAGTTTATGAGATAGAATTGAAGAGTTCTTCATCCACAAATGTACCAAAAACACAACACAAACCATTGATACATAAAATGCAACCCTAATAGTAATTAGCAAGTTTCAAGTGTGTAGTGAGGGTGAACTCGAGAAAATCACTATATTTGCAATAAAAACATGAATTTCAACCCTAACTGAGCCTCGACTTCAAACTTTCACATTGGTGGTCACTCTCAAAGAATAATTACTATGAAAGGTTAGTAACCCTGTGTCCCAAATGAATACATACAAGTTAAGGACTCGTACATTACGCTCAATTAACCAATGAAAGATAAATGAGAATAGTCATACACGCACAGATATTCAGTTCATACACATTCAAAATAGAATTAACAAATAATCACAAGAGAATAGTGCACATCATTTGAAATTAATTAGGACTTTTATAAACTTGTAATATTTTTGGGTTTTTACAAAAAAAAAAAAGAGACTCTAAGTTATGATGGCTTATATACATAGCTAAGGTGACTACCCTAAACCATAATTCCTAAATTCTAAACCCTTAACAAAAAGAAACCAAAAATCAAAAGCCAAAAAACTCTAAACAACTAACCCAACTAATAACGAAAAAGTTCATCCCCAATCGATCATACCAAACTCTCTCAATCATGCATGCTCACCATCCCTTTGCTCGACATCTCTTTGCTCAACCTCAGCTCTCATCTCCGCCTCTCTCTGGCCCTAGGCTTCCCCAGACTCATTAGCATCCACAGGTGAGATGTCAGCTCCAGTAGTGGGCTGTGTATCCTCGAATAGAGAAAAATCTAGCTCTATCCATTGCTCTTCTCTCAATCCTCTCCACAAAACCCCAATCTGAGCCGACTGTCTCTGTAACTGAGCAGACTAACTCTAAAGTTGGGCAGATTGACTTCGCATTGTCTCCATAATGATCCTCTGCCCTTCAAAAATTTGAAGTAATAAGTCTCGAGAACTGACAGATGATGTGGCTGGCTGAGTGGGTGCAGTAGCAACTGGAGTGGTAGGAGGAGGAACATGTGTCGGTTCTGGTGGAGCTGTGTCATCATGCTCAGTTGGCTCGAGTACAGTACTCAAGTTTTCCCTCTGCCTATTCTGGGGATTCCTAGATATCCTTGCCGCCATGCTTTTAGCTATAGTGGTAAGAGTGATGGGACCCTCTCCCTATCTGCTCGGCTCATTAGACTGTACCCCCGCAGCTAATGCAAAAGTGGTGATCATCTAGGGTACGGCATGTTACTCCATGGATGAGTCTATATATACGTGCGGATCTCACTGAAGATCAAAATGGCGATATCCATCTCAGACTCACTCACATACTCCACCAGAAGCCATACTGAATCCAATGGCATCTTAGAATTTGTGCCTTTTGCCCGTAAGTTATAATACAGTAGCTTGTTCATCGCTGTGAATTTAGGGTGCATGTTCCCTGCTGTAAAATACTGCTCGACCAAACTAGGGTCCACAAAAACTATCTGGGTACACTCCTCCTAGCTACGATCCAAATACCCTCTATGAGGGAACTCAACAGAAGAAGCTATCGGCCTCTCACACCCCAAATAATATGCAATGCGAGTCCAGGGTAATCGTAACAACTCGACATCATACTTTAACCCTAATCATCTCCGCATTCTGCTCAACTATCCGAGCGATAGTGTAAAACTGTCGTACAATAGAGGGCTTGTAGCCCTTACCTTTCTTAAGCTAGGTACCGAGGTTTCTATCTCTCAAAGTTTGTACAAGCAGGCCTTTCTTGCTGAAAGCTACAAGGTCAACATATCTCTCTGAGTTAAAATTCCTCTTTGTTAGAACATGATCCTAGGGTTTTTGTTTCTTCTTGCCCGGCAGTTTCTTACCCTTATTATGTATCTAGCAAACTCAGAAGTCTTCATTGACTCTCCGATCTCGCCTATCTCTAGGCGCTCATGGTCTCGAACCTCCTCCAAAAACTGTGAATTAGTAAAAGGAGCACTCGCGGGTGACTGGCGTGATGACTGGCCCAGGGCTGTGGGTCTATGCACTGGAGCTGGGGGTGCGTCTGAATCTGAACTATCTGACGATTCTGTCACCAGTCGACGACCCTTATCCTTGCCTGTTATAGCGGCGGTGATCTCCTCGGTCTCTGTAGGGTAGATGCAGGCTCCCGTATCGCAATCCCTTTCATTGGGCCTTCAGACGGCCGTGATTTCTGTACATAGGTGTGAGACCCCAAAAATTTTAATAAGCATAATTTTAAGTGTATATGGTTGTTATTTTTTTTTTATCATTGTTCTTATTGCACACATGACACACTCTCATTGGACCAAGAATGTGCCAAGTGTCCGTTGATTAATGGAGGATGCATTGCCTTTAGGCACACCTTAATGCGCCCAAATACATCTATACTTGATGACCAAGGGGATAAGGATGACTTATCTTAATGTTAGTTATAAGGTGATAAGTATGACTTTATTCATACTTTATTCCAACCAATGAGAAATGAACATGAGGATGAGAGAGAGAGAGAGAGAGAGAATGATTTTGCTTGGGCATCAAGAAGAGATAGACAAGGAGTCCACGTGGGAGAGAGGTCTGAAGGCTGTAGAAAAAGGGGAGAGAGAAGAATAAAGAAAAAAGGTAAGAAGAGAAAGAGAGAATCGGGTGGAGAGAGAGAGAGCTGTTTGGAGAAAGAGAAAGTTTGGGAATTTGGAAATTCTACTCCAAATCCTTCAAATCCAAAATTAGGCGAGGTTCCTACTCTCTTCTACCTTGTTTTTAGTTTAATTGATGAATTTATATCATGATTTGGTGAAATTGGAAGGTGTTTGTTTGCCTAGAAAGTTCTAGGAAAATCTAGAACAAATTGAGCTCCAAAACAGAGCATACTGTTTGGGTATTATTGACTCGGTTAGAGGCCGAATTGATCTAAACCTTCTGCATGAAAGTTGTAGGTATTTTAATTATCTTTCTAAAGAATCCCACCTTGACTTATTTGAAATTGTTTGTGAAGAGTTATGGCTGTTTTACTCAAACTAGTTTTTCAGCGAAAATATTTTCGTTCAAAATAGAAAGGCTACTGTAATTGCTTATTTTGACTATGAAAATGTTGGATTTAGGCTACGGTTGTGAAATATGAAATTGTAGATCGTCAAGTCTTCTTTTCAGAACACTAAAGCTCATTAAATTTGGATAAATGAGCTAGAAGATACGGCCTAAACACTAAAAACTGTTTTTGGATGGTTTTAAATCATGAACATGGAATTTGGGGTATTATACATATTTGAGTTTAAAATTGCTCCAAATTTTTTTATTATCATTTATAAACATATTTTAATATATTTGAAATGAAAATTTTGGTTGAGCATTTCTACATAATTTTATTTAAAAATTTTTTGGGAGAAAAATTCATATTGGGCTTTATTAAAAATTTGTTTAAATGTTTATTTTCTCCAAACTTTATGGAGATTTTATGGGCACTTAGTGGACTGTTTTAGAGTATAAACATATAAATTTTTATGATAAATGAGTTGTGGAAATATTTATTTGAGTCTTATGTAATTATAAACCTCAAATTCAAAGTTTAATCACTTAATTGTGACTTTTCTTTTTAAAATATATTTTAAGCATCTTCAAAGGTGTTTATAAAAATTTTATGGAATTAAAATAATGGTTTTCCCATTGTTTTCATGAAAAATCAAAATTTTCAGATTTTTATGGTGTGAAGCCTTGAAAATAAATTTTTGGACACCAAAGGGTACTCAAATAAATCCGTTGAAACTTTTGTGAATGGATGCTATGGACTTAGGAGACTGTATTGACATATATGGTTAGAGTATAAATGTCATGAATATTATTAGGAATAATATTTCCTTATTCTGGTATATTTTGAATTGATGAGTGATTATCTTGATTTTTGAATTCAAGAATGTGATAGTAGAGGAGCTTAGAACATGCTGTTATTATTCATTCTGAATAACATGATATTTATATTTGGAGCATGTGATGAATTATTATGCATAAAAATATGTGCATGTAGAGAATTGTTATGAATTATTATGCATAAAAATAAAGCATGTAGAGAATTGTTATGAATTATTATGCATAAAAATAAATGCATGTAGAGAATTGTTATGAATTATTGTGCATAAAAATATATGCTTGTGATGAATTGTTATGCATAAAAATATATGCATATGGAGAATTGTTATGCATAAAAATATATGCATGTGATGAATTGTTGTGCTTAAAATATATGCATGAGATATTTGCCATACTTGCAACATAATACATTGGCATATAGCATGAAACATAGTTACATGCGAGATATTGTGAAAAAGTGGTGGCTCCAGTGAGTGAGCATGATTATTCATATGCATAGCATTGATATAACTGGCATGCATATTTTGAAATGTGATTATGTAACTGTGGGAATGACGTGTTGAGATACCACCGATGGACAAAAGATCCTGTAAACAGTTAATGTACTAATATATCACCCTTGCTAAAAACAACAAGTAAATTCTATTGCCAATGAGTGGCAATCGCGGTAGGTCCTAAAAAGGTGGGGACTGGGTGATAAACATACCCTAGCACCGGGGGCGAAGGTATGCTGTTGTGGTAGGATGGTTGTGTATCCGGTGGGGTTGCCATCCGGGATGGTTGTGATACCCTAAAATGAGGTAGCCATCCGTATGAATGTTTTCTGTTTTGCAGGAAAGACAGAACTGAGAAAATGGCAGGTATGACTGCATGCGCATTTCATCGTATATCTGTCATATGCATAAAGCATGCATGTTGCAGGAGATAATTTGTGATGGATGGTTGTGATACCCTAAAATGAGGTAGCCATCCATGTGAATGTTCTATGTTTTGCAGGAGAGGCAGAACAGAGTAAATGGCATGTATGACTGCATGAGAATTGCATCATATATCATAAAGCCTGCATGTATGTGTGAATTCAATTATTGTGAAAAAGTGATGGATATATTCTGTATTATGAAAATAAATTACAGATATGATGATCTTACTATGAGATGTTGGTTTCTGCAATATGTAAATAAACTACATATGTGATGACCTTAATAAGTGATATTTCATTAAATCATGCGGTGATGGAACAATGGTAATAAAAATATATTTTCATTGTTTATCATTTGATGTATGATTTGTGGAAATATTAAGTATGTCTTTTAAGTTATTGACATTGTAGAAAAGATTAGAAAACTTCACTGGGCATAGTGGTTTGCTCACCCCTCAATCCCCCCCCAGGACATATAGAAGACTGATGGTGGAGCTGCTTCTGGGATTTGAAATATCTGCTTGGATTTTCTTTATCATGACAGTGCGCCTGACTATAGGCAATGTTTTGCATCTGATGGTTTGTAATTGATATTTTGGAACTCTGGACTGTATATATTTTTAGTTTATGTTTGGAGTACTTTACGGGACAGTACTCGATATCAGCTAGTACTTTGTGTTTATCTAAATATTTTGAATGCTTTCGATTTTCTCTAAACTTCCGCAAATTTACATTTTGGTTTCAAAAGATAAGCACTAGGTATTTGTGTATGTAACACCTAGCAGATTGGGGGTAGTCTGTTAGGGGTGTTACAATAGGTCGTTCTGTCCTCCCCAGGCTTTTTGCCCTTGCCCTGGTCTTTAGAAGGTTTCTTTTGACGAGCTATAGCAGTCAAAACACTTCAAAACCCCTCACAATACAACCAGAAAATACACCCAACCACAACACAGCAGCAAAATTAATCCAAACAATTCCCAAGTTTGCAATCAAGAACCAAACTTACTAAATTCTATAACCAAACCCTCAAACAAACCCACACAAGCAGAAGAAAACAATCCCAAACACCCACAACAATAGAGAAAATCTCACCCTGACGTCTAAAATCTCAATTCAGAAGCTAAAATGGAAGACTTATGGTGTTTGCGGCAAAAAATGACAGAAAAAAATGAATTCGCTGGAAAATTAGAGTCACCGAAGTCTCACCGGAGTAGTGGCTGGCGGCAGCGGCTGTGGTGCTATGGCGGTTTTCGTGCGGATAGGAATATGGGCGAAGGTGCGAGGGTTGCAATGGTGGTGGTCTTGGCTTGAGTGGTGACTGGAAAGTGGTCGGAAAAATGGTTTGAAGGTGAAGGGTCTCGTGGTTATGGTGTTTTTGGGCGAGAGCAAGGGAGAAAATGAGAGAAGTTTCGCGGGGAAGCAAATTATATTGAAATTTTTGAGACCGCTATCGATAGAGAGAACTTCTCTATCGATAGAAAATGACCACTGGAAATGGGATTTTTTATTTTTTTCAGGGAAGGACTTCTATCGATAGAGGTTCTATCTATAGCGATACTGCTATCGATAGAAGTATATTTCTGGTAAATTGTTGCAAGTTGGCTTCCATACTCTTCCAAGCTCCTAAAAACAATTTTTTTCCACTTCTAACATCACTTTTAACCCAAAAATAAAATAAAATAAAATACTAACCATGACACCCCAAATACCCAAAGCTGCTAAGTTTTCAAATAAAGTGGAAACTTTAAGGCTCAAAAATAGGGTACTAGGGTTGACTTAAAAGACACCAAACAAAAATAAACAAGGATCAAGGACTCAAAAGAAGGCCTAACATCATTTTTCAATTTATGCACAATGTTCTCAGCTGATTAGTAGGTTATTCGCATTCAAAATATGCATAAAATAGAACACATATGCTAAATATAACCATAAAGAAATAACAAAGCACTAAAATGAGATATAAAATATTTGAGTCCCAATAGTGAAATGAATGGCTCAATTTTTGTATTTATTGTCACAAGTCTCCACTCCATCAAAGGGTTTTCAACACTATACTCAAATCGCAAGATAGGTAGATTCACTCAAGTTCGTGTATGTGCAATGTTTGAATCACAAGCTAATCAAAGTAAGGTTACATTAGTGCATCAAGTGGAGTAAAGTGAACATGGTACAAATGTGAGACTACTAACTCTCAAATTCTAAACTCAAGACTCAACCAACCCTAAAGATTAATTACTCAAGAAAAACCTAAGAAAATTACTAAAAATGTGCAAAAATGAGGGTATAAACATAGCATTATTCACCACAAAATTTTTCAGTTTAGGCTCACAAAGCAATCATATAATGAATCATAGATAAAAATGAGATGATATGATGAATGCAATGCATGACACCCCCCAACTTGAACTTGACATTGTCCTCAATGTTATAAGGAATGTCGCATGTAAAAATGCAATGAAGTACAACCCCCAAACGCACAAAACTAATTAAAAACAACTCAAAAACACAAAGGAAAACAAGGGTTTCCTCCCAAGAAGAGCTAAGTTTTACGTCTTCAGCCAGACGTGATATACCTCCCTAATCAAATTCATAAGTCGGGTCCTCTAAGTTGAGCGCGCGACTCAACCTCCATACCATCCCTAATCACCTCACTGTCAGCGATACCCTCGATATAAGGCTTTAGCCTTTGTCTATTCACATAGAATGAAGAACCAGTGCGAGGGTTCATAATTTCAATGGCTCAATGTGGAAAAACACGTGTCACCACAAATGGTCCATCCTAGCGATACCTTAACTTACCAAGAAAAAGCCTCTATTTGGAGTTAAACAGCCACTCTTTCTGATTAGGCTCAAATGATTTCCTATTAATGTGCCTATCGTGAAACTCCTTCATCTTGGCTTTAGAGATCTTAGAACTCTCATAAGCCTCATTCTTGATTTCTTCGAGCTCGCTCAACTGAAGCTTGCAGTGTGATCCCGCTTCCTTCATCTCAAAGTTAAATTTTCTAATTGCCCAAAGTGCTCTATGCTCAAGCTCAACTAGGAGGTGACAGGTTTTCCATAGACTAAGCGGTATGGGGACATGCCAATATGGGTCTTATAAGCTGTCTTATAGGCCCACAATGTGTCGCTAAGGCGCAACGAACAATCTTTGCGATCGGGCCTGACAGTCTTCTCAAGGATGTGTTTAATCTCCCTATTAGACACTTCCACCTGACCACTCATCTGGGGATGGCAAGGGGAGGCTACCTTGTGAGTGATGGAGTACTTGGCTACCAAAGCCACAAAGGGTCTATTATTGAAGTGCGACCCTCCACTAATTATTGCTCTCGGACGTTCCAGTCGCCGTTCTCCTCTGTTATATACATGTATATATATACTCGTTCAGAGAAGAGAAAGGCTGGTTTGGGGTTTGATACCCCAACCGTTGTTTGGATGGGTTGTTTTAGGGGACGAGTTTCCAAGCCGGTGGAGTGAGGAAGCCGGCCATATATATATATATATATATATATATATATATATATAGATATATATATAAATACATGTGTGTTTGTGTGTGTGTGTGTGTATATATATATATATCTGTGTGTGTGTGTGTGTGTGTGTACAAATACATATATATATATATATATGTGTGTGTGTGTGTGTGTGTGTGTTGTGAGACCTTTTCACTTTAATTATTTTTATTTGATGATTGCCTATTATTTTATGCTAGATTATTTTGTGTGATGTTTATTTTATGTTCTAAATTATTATGTTTCAATTAAATAATTTTGGGCATAATAAAATATATGGGAACATATATATATATATATATATATATATATATATATA
>JAESVK010000334.1:560000-590319 GCA_017140935.1 Hamamelis virginiana | reverse complement strand
TCCTAAATTACACCAGTAAGATTGGCTATTAGGGCATATTACTAACAGAAAATCCTAGTGAAATGAAGTGTTCTTGAATTTAAAAAGGTGTTTTAAATAGTGCAAATATTTAATGCAAAACAGGGGCTGATTCTTGTTTTAAAGAAAACACTAAAGTAAGGTGTTACTTAATTTTAATGCGATTAAAATTGACATCTATTTTCATGGGATGAAAGATAGATTAAAACATATCTTTAATATATGCCATTGCCATTTATTAATTGTTCCTTTGTTTCTTTAATTTATTCAATGTGATTGTTTAAATTGTAATATGGAAAGTTATGGACTTAAAAAGACCAATTAATCTGGATGTGATTCGCCGCATGTGATGTGTATCTTTTATGGGTTGTAATTTAAAGTAGTTTAAATTATTTGTGATGTAATTTTAATAATGGGCTTGCATGCCTATTTCTCTCCTTTGTTATGTATCCCCTATTCCTTTATACCCTTTCTTTATTTATGTATTTGTACATCAAAGATCGAGAAGGTACATGGGGGACCCGAGGATGCATGGAGCAGTGGGAGGATAAAGAGAAGACTTCAGAAGATCTTTTCTTTTTATGTAAATCGTTACAGGTTAAAATTGCGATCACATAACCCACATAAGACCTAGGGCTCAACTCTTGGCTCTAGTTGGGCCCAACCTAAAAAGTCCATGAACTTTCCATTAGGCCCATATATATGTTAGATGTATGGTTCAGGGGCCCGTTAACCATATTATTATATGTCTTTGATAATAGTGTCCCGTTCCTTTATGGACAGTGGGAGTATCATTAAAGTACTAATAGTAAAGAATGGTTAATAATATATATGTGATATATTGATGCATGTGATGTATGTTAATATTCTGATGAGACCTAAATACCCCTCAATTTCAAATTTAAATTGTAAGGAAGAGGCATATGATTGCTTTATCCTAGCCTTCTACCATTACAAGATAGGAGAATCTTTATGGTGGATGTGTTTGGCTGCAGATATGTGGGAACATATTCATTATGAAGGTTCAAACCAGCTTGTTACATATTGGATATCATGAGGTGCGATAATGGGGCTTACCAAGAAACTGATATGTGAGGGATGCCACATTCAATTGACCATACTCATGTGAATGGTAGGTGTGATTTAACTAAAGTACACTAACCAAGAAACTATTATGTGAGGTTACTGTAATTTAGAGGCTAAAGGAAGATTGGAACTTGCTTAGTGAAGCATTGGATAAAGAGTTATCCACCCCTTTGGAATAGTGATCCAAGAAACTATTATGTGAGGTTCACTAGTTCAAATGGGACCCCAATCCACATTAAGAATTCATTTTTGAATTCTCGAATCCTATAGAGGGAGTATGGGATTTGATAAAATAGTGGGAGACACCATAAAACTAAAGACCAAGTTATTATGGTTTAATGAAATATATTAATCTGTTACTTATTTTTGTAGATATCATGGTTATACTCAAACAAATATCCGAAAATGAATTTGACTACTGTTTGACTGAATCTTACAACAATGAGCTGCCTAAAGAATTAGGAATAGTTCCTAATTCAGGATTTTATCTATCAGTTAGCTCTGCTTGCTCTTGGGTATTGGATACCGGTGCTAGTTCTCACATATGTAACAATATTAGAGAACTTAGAGGAAGTAGACAATTGGGTTGAGATCAAGTTTCCATTCGAGTAGGAAATGGAGCAAACGTTACTGCATTAGCTGTTGGGACTTGTGACATGATTTTACCATCAGGGCATGTTCTGAAATTAGAAGACTGTTTATTTATGCCAGGTATAGTCAGGAACATTGTTTCGGTTTCATCCTTAACACATTCTGGCTATGAATTTGTTTTCAGGAGGAATGGTTGTACTATTTCTTTTGGAAATAAGTTAGTAGGTTCTGGCATATATCTAAGCGGTCTATATTTCTTGAACATGGATGGTAGTATAAACTGTTTAGAGAAAAATCAAAATGCTAAAGGGCATAAAAGACCTCGTGATGAAAATGACTCAACCTATGTATGGCATTTAAGATTAGGTCATATTAGTGAGGAAATGATTAATAAGTTAGGTAAGGATGGGCAATTAGGCTCATATGTACTTGTACCCTTACCTACCTGTGAACCTTGTCTCATGGGTAAAATGACCAAATCGCCCTTTACTGGTCACAGTGAGAGGGCAGGAGACATACTAGGGTTAATACATTCTGATGTATGTGGACCTTTAAACAAGGTTGCCAGAGGTGATTTCACCTACTTCATTACCTTTACCGATGATCACTCACGGTGAGGTACGGTGTATCTTATGAAACACAAATCTGAATCCTTTGAAAAGTTCAAAGAATACAGAGCTGAAGTGGAGAAACAAACCGGCAAAAGTATTAAAGCTCTTCGATCGGATCGAGGAGGAGAATACTTAACCACTGAGTTTTTGGATCATCTGACTGAGGCTGGTATATTATCACAGTGGACTCCTCCTGGTACACCTCAGCTTAATGGTGTATCTGAAAGGAGAAATCGTACTTTGATGG
Organism: Hamamelis virginiana; assembly: GCA_017140935.1. Classification (NCBI taxonomy): domain Eukaryota; kingdom Viridiplantae; phylum Streptophyta; class Magnoliopsida; order Saxifragales; family Hamamelidaceae; genus Hamamelis; species Hamamelis virginiana. The sequence goes on along the minus strand of JAESVK010000334.1, from coordinate 587,766 downwards.
ACATGGTACGATCGATGCTGAGTTACACTGATATGTCAATATCCTTTTGGGGATATACATTGGAGACAGCTGCTTATTTGTTGAACAGGTTCCTTCCAAATCTGTCCCTAAGACTCCATATGAGATGTGGTATGGGAAGAAACCAAGCCTTAAGCATCTGAGGATTTGGGCTTCTGTTGCATACGTTAAGAACCAAAATGCAACCAAATCGGAAGCAAGATCAAACAAATGTAGATTTGTGGGGTACCCAAAAGAGTCTTTGGGATACTATTTCTATCACACTAGTGAAGAGAAAGTCTTCGTTAGTAAGTTTGCCGTGTTCTTGGAAAAAAAGTTTATTCAAGAAGGAGGCAAAGGTTAAGTGATAGATCTCGAGGAATTATCCGAGAGTTCACAGATCAACACTGATACCACCCCTGCCCCTGTTGAGGCAGAACCTACTGTTACACCACCACTTCGTAGATCTAGTAGGATATCTGCTCCTCAAGATAGATATGGGTATCTTCATGAGATGAGAAAGGAGCTGTTTCTTGGCGACAAAGAACATCCAGATGATCCTGCTACATACGAGGGAGCGATGTTGGACATCGACTCGAGTAGATGGCAAGAGGCCATGAAATCTGAAATGGATTCGATGTATTCTAACCAAGTCTGGACTTTGGTAAATCCTCCTGAGGGTTTAGTACCGATAGGCTGTAAATGGATTTACAAAAGGAAGATAGGCTCGGATGGAAAGGTAGAGACCTACAAAGCTAGACTAGTGGCAAAAGGGTATAATCAGAAGCAAGGTGTTGACTATGAGGAAACCTTTTCGCCAGTAGCTATGCTTTAATCCATTAGGATCTTGTTGGCTATAGCCGCACACTATGACTATGAGATATGTCAGATGGATGTAAAGACTGCCTTCCTAAATGGTAACATTGAGGAAGATCTTTATATGGAATAGCCTAAGGGCTTTATATCCAGTGGTGAGGACCACAAAGTGTGCAAGCTAGAGCGGTCCATTTATGGACTAAAACAAGCTTCTCGAAGTTGGAACATTCGATTCAATGAAGCAGTCAAATCGTTTGGCTTCCTTCAGAATATGGATGAACCATGTGTGTATAAGAAGGTTAGTGGGAGTGCAGTCACATTCTTGGTCCTATATGTGGACGACATCCTAATCATTGGGAATGATGTAGGAATGATTTCATCGGTAAAACTTTGGCTCTCTAGCAACTTCTCCATGAAGGATTTGGGAGAAGCAACCTACATACTGGGTATAAAGATCTATAGAGATAGATCTAAAAGGTTGCTCGGTCTCTCACAATCCATGTACATAGATAAAATACTGAAGAGGTTCAGTATGGAGAATTCCAAGAGGGGTTTACTTCCCTTTAGACATGGAATTCATCTCTCCAAGGATATGTCTCCTAAGACAGATCAAGAGAGAGAGTATATGAGTAAAATCCCTTATGCTTCAGCGGTAGGGAGTCTTATGTATGCTATGCTATGCTATGTACAAGACCTGATATCAGTCATGCTATAAGTGTTGTCAGCAGATATCAGTCTAACCCAGGTGAGGCACACTGGGTGGCAGTTAAGGGCATCCTTAAGTACTTGAGAAGAACTAAGGATTTGGCTCTTATCTATGGAGGAGATGAGCTTAAAGTAGATGGTTTCACTGACTCTGCTTTTCAATCAGATATAGATGATAGAAAGTCTACATCTGGATATTTGTTCACCTTAAATGGTGGAGTGTTTAGTTGGAAGAGCTGTAAGCAAACTATTATAGCGGATTCCACTACAGAAGCTGAGTATGTAGCCGCCTCCGAAGCTGTCAAGAAAGCTGTTTGGATCAATAAGTTCATTTCAGAACTTGGAGTGGTTCCAGTGTTAGAAGTATGCCCTAAAACCAATCCTAAAGGGTATATTAAGTTTCATATTAACATAATATATGGAAGGTATAACTTATCTAATATGTTCTAACATATATGATAAGGTCCATGAATAAATGATAAGAGAAATATGCATCTCAAGGTGTTGAGATAGAGAGACTGATATTTCTCATATACATCTATTCTAAAAGAGTTCCTACTCAAAGGTTTATTAAAGTGGATATTTAATTAACCGTTTGAAGAGTAGCACAGATTTAAACCAACTCATATGGAGGATAGGTAGTCTTTCCTATCAGTGTAGTGACACTTAGGTTAATCTGTGGGTGCATATTAGAGAATATGTACACTGAACATGATCTACAAAGAGTATTCCTATGGTAATTCTGTCAAAGGAATATTCTAGTGTTATGTCCATTTATTTGGTAGTCCTTAGACCTGAGACACCATAGCTGTCTTATGCATAGGTTGCTAGAGTTTGATAGTATCTTGTACAGCCTTATCCATAAGGTTGTAATCGGTGCTTATTGGCTCTAATGAGTTATGCATGAAGATGGATGAGTGTGCAATAAGGGATCATCACTCTCAATTATATGAGAGAGAATGTCAGGATAAGTTCACAAAGATAATTCTCAAAGGGAACCTCTGGCCAGAGTGATAGGTAATCAGTGAAAAGAGTTTCACTGCGATTACCTTATTGAGATTATATTTTGTGGGACAGATATCAAGTTGTTAAGATAGGGTTTGACTAAAACCATACCTATTATCTTAACTGTGACATTAGGGGATGAAGGATTAAATAACATGAAGGGTTCACATAGTTCTGTTATTCACCTAAACCTAGGGTATGTCATGATATGTTGCTAGATGTCACTCATGACCAGTGAAAGCCTATTGATAAAGTGTTATCAATGAGGGCAAAATTGGAATCATTCCAATTGAACCTTAAAATAGAAAGTTTCCATTTTTGGGAGACATAGAGATGTCCCTGTCCACTGCTAGGTTAGGGTGAACCCAAAGGGTCACACACAATAGAGAGTAAGTGAGTTCCTTAAACTTGTGGGAGGGGAATCCTGTCTTTGAGTTAAGTTTAATTTTAATTATTAAAGGTTAATTAATTAAAAGTCAAAACTAACCAAGAATAGGATTACTCTATTCAAGGATGTTTGGTCATGCTAGCACTAGTAACCAAACACCCCTAAAGAGGAGAAAGTCTATAAATATAAGTGTTTACACACTCTAGGGTTAAGAGAACCCTAGGGGCCGAATTCTCTCTCTCCTCTCCCTCTCCATTCTAGCTTGCTCACAAAGTGTTGTGGAAGACTAGAAAGCTTAGGGAATTTTACTCTCGTGTGGATACGCTTTGGAGGTTTCATCCGTTTGAAACTCGAAGGAAGGCCACATCGAAGAACATAATCAAGTAAAGTTTATTTATGTTGATTATATGTGTTTGATTATATACATGACCCGATGCTTGAATTGGGTCTTGGAGGTTTTGTGAACATGGATTGTTTTTAATGAAAAAGTTTTGTTTTACCCTCTTCCGCTGCGCATCCATGGCTTGTTTTTCACAGAACCTTTCATCCAGCCATTGAGTCACCTATACCTTTGTATTGTGACAACAATGGGGCTATAGCTCAAGCCAAGGAACCAAGGTCACATCAGAAATCCAAGCACATTGAAAGGCGTTTCCACATGATTCGTGAGATCATAGAGCGAGGAGATATCAGTATGCAAAGAGTAACATCTGAGGATAACACCGCAGACCCACTTACCAAGGCTCTTACCCAGAAGGTCTTGGATTGACATCTTGAGAAGATGGGGATGAAGTATGTCACTAATTGGATTTAGTGCAAGTGGGAGATTGTTAGATATGTGCCCTAATACCAATTGTTCAGTTGTGTTTAGGGTTTTATATTTCATTATATTATCTTGTATGGAACTTTATTCATTTATGATATGGCTATTTTTATCATGTAAACTTGTGTTTAATTACTGTTCATGATAAAGTCCCTGGATAGTATGATAGAGAGTTATATCTCAAGTGTTGAGATAGAGAGACTTATAACTTTCAAGTACATCTATCCTAAACTAGTTCCTGATCATAGGTTTATATATTTGGACGATTATAAACCGTTAAGATTAGCTCAGGTTTTACTAGCTCCATGGGAGGATGGTGAGTCTCGAACCATCTGTGTAGAGACACTATAGTAAACCTGTGGGTGCTTGTTAAAGAACATGTACACTGAACGTGACCAATATGAGTACAGCTTATGGATTTCTATTTGTATGTCAAAGGCTGCTCATGTGTATAGTCACAATTGTAATCCTTAGACTTGAGACACCACTTGTTATCTTATACATAAATTGCTAGAGTTTGATAGTATCTCGTACACCCTTAATCATAAGGATGTAATCGGTGCTCATTGGCTCTAGTGAGTTATGTATGAAGATAGGTGAGTGTACAATAGAGGATCACCACCCTTAATAAAAAAGGGCGAATGTCTTAGTTAGTTCACAGTTACTATCTCAATGGAGTCTTTGGCCAAAGCAGAAGGTTACCAAGAAAAGTGTTTCAAGGGTATACCTAATTGAGATTATAATCTGGTGAATTAGTAACACATGATTAAGTTAGGGTTTGACATGAATCCATACCCAACTAACTTAATCAAGACATTGTTTGGTGAGGGATTATTTATAGCACGAAGGGTTCATTTACACGTTCGTATATTCACCCACACCTAGGGTACGTCATGACATATTGCTAGATGTCACTCATGACTATTGAAGACCTAATGATAAGAGTTATCATTGAGGGCAAAATTGGAATTGTTCCAATCGAACCTAAAAATAGAAAGTTTCTATTTTGGGCGACATTGAGATGTCCCCTGCCACTACTAGGTTGGGATGAACCCAATGGGTCACACACATAAGGACATAAGTGAGGTTGTTAAACTTGTGGGAGGGGTGCACTCTTATTAATATATGTTTGGCTTTAATTAATTAAAAGTTAATTAATTAAGAGTCAAAGGGATATCTAATTCAAGAGTGTTAGTAACCAAAACAGGGTTAATGGTCATGCTAGCACTAGTAACCAAACACCCTAAGAAGAGGAGAGGTCTATTTAAAGAGAGGGAACCCTAATAGTCAAATAGCTTGAACTCCTAAGAGCTCTCTCTCTCTATTGCCGCCACTCTCTCTCTCTCCCTCTCCATGCTTGCTTTTTCAAAGTGTTGAAAGATCAAGGAGGTTAATCAACTCTTGTGTTCATGTGGACTCACATTGGAGGCCGCTATACTTTTGGGGCTCAAGGTTTGAGCGAGGACGATCATCAAAGTGAGATAGCATTGTGAAGGAACATATCAAGTAAGCTTTTAATTCTTGTTCAATTAATTGTTTGATTCGTTTTATCGATTAAGTTGATTCATGGATGAATACAATGGAAAATTTTTAAAATTCCTACCTCCCGCTACGTTCCTAAGTTGTATTCTTTCAATATTAATGATTATGTAAGTATATTGATGCATTATATTTGACATGTGATGAGTCTTGAGTCATTATTTTCCATGCTTTTATGATTATTTAAGCACTTGATATGGATTTGATGGTTTAAATATGTAAAATGAGTACGAGGGAGCGTGCAAAGGTAAAATCCTTCCCTTGTGTTTAGAATAATTGTTTAAAGCATGTTTTTGTTTAGTTTTTGATATGTTTTTTGCATAGTAATTTAGTCGAGCATGATAGATTGTATGCTAGGATATTTGTTTGTCATTTTCCATGGATTAATAATGATTTTAGGCTATTTTAAGCATGTATTCAAATCTGTCCAGATTCGAATATATGCTTTAAAGTGGCTTAATCACAATTTTTGAGCCTATTTTTATGTAGTTTTTTTCATATTATCTTATAGTATATTCACGTAGGATGCATGCTAGGCCAGTTTCATGATTTTTTTCTTATTTTTTTAGGGTTTTTAGAATGGTTTAAAGTTTGTATTCAAATCTGTCCGGATTTGTTTATGCCTTTAAATTATTCCAAAAATTGTTTTTAGGGCCAAATCCAATGTAGAAACATGCCTAAGCTCACATAGTGGAATTAATGTGCATTTAGGAGCATTTTCATGCATTGTTAGAATTAATTTCATGTATATTTGTTTAATTTGTTTAAATTCTAGCATGCATTGCATTAGTGTTTTAGGATTCTAGATTAACTTTAGGGTTAGTTAGAGACCCTAGGATTAGGAAGGTCACTTGACCTTTCCTAGGACTGTCCTTAAATGTAAAAATTATTATCTGAATTAAGTATTGTAATTGATTTAAGAGTTTATCTTCGAGAGATTTTCTAAAAAGGGTTTTAATGTGATTTTTATGAAATAAATATGATTTCTATCGAAGATTTGATTATTAAATGATTTTTTTAAAAGAATTTGAAGTGTTCTAAGATTTTTTATCTTGGGATAAGATTCCTCCCAATAAGATTTGTTTTCTTGAAATATCTTTGAAAAATATTTTCAATTGGAATTGAATTCTAAAGATAAGAATTATTTAGAATATTTGGATTTTGTGAAAGTATTTTAATTTGAAATGATTTTAAATAAATAATTTCAAATGGATAAAAACTCTCGAAGATAGGGTTTGGAATTAAGTTGAATACTTTTAGATGATGTGGTTGATTACAATAGGAGAGTCCTATGGTAGTCGAACTACATGGACTTTGATACTTGCTAGGTAACACTAGTAAGTTACGTAGGCGCTAATAGGGCTCAAGTCCACCCTAGGATGCCAATGAGGTGTCCTACGTTTGTAGGGTTTGTTTGTATATTATTTTTATTATTATTATAGAGTATTGCATTTATATCAATATTTTGTTGGTTGATTAGATTATTTAAGACTGTTTGCATTAAGATTTTAAATAGCCCAAATAAATTAAAAGTCCTTTAATTAGGGCGAGGTGGGTGCTTTCAAGTGAAAGCTTGGAACCTTCCCACGTCGTAACCTAGCCCCCGGATTCATCTTTGGTTCGAATACTGTCTTTTTATTGAAATGGAGTTTGTTTGTTTTTATTTAAAATAAAATATCTTTATGATTTCCTTATTCCTTAAAAATAAGGTGGCGACTCCTTTGTTTGTGTTTTATAAAAATCCCTAATCACGCACAGTGATGATGTGGACGAGCGGCCCCCGCAAAAAGAGCTGGTTCACAACTAGGTTGGGGTGAACCCAATGGGTCACAAACATAAGGGCATAAGTGATCTCCTTGAATTTGTGGGAGGGGAATATCCTAATTTGTATAAGCTTAATCCTTATTATTAAAGGTTAATAATTAAAGGGATTAAGAATATAAATAACATGGATATTATTATATTATATGAGTTTTGGTCAAGCTAGCACTTGTAACCAAACGTCATTGAAAGAGGAGAGGTCTATAAATAAGAGGGAATAGGCCTAGGGCCGGCCACTCCAAGGGTGTGCCTCTCTCTCTCCTAGCCTTGCCTCTCTCTCTTCCCTCTCTAGCTTACTTTCTCATACAAGGTGTTGTGAAGAAAAAGGGATTCAAGGAGTCTTGTGTTCGTGTGGACTTTCATTGGAGGCGTCCATACTTTTGGAGCTCAAGTTTTTGCGAGGACAACCATCAAAAGGAACCAAGTAAGCTTTTATTAATCGTTTATTAATTGTATGATTAGTTTGCATCGTTTGAGTTCATCCTTGGGATGATTATTTTATTTCCGCTGCGTTTCTCCAATGTAATCTTTCATGAGCTCCATCAAAGAATACTTTCCACGGTTCCTTACCCACTTCTAAAATCTATTCGTCGGGAAAATGATACTCAGACTATTTTTCTATTGACGATGGATGCTCTGCTAAAAACTCTTCCACTGCTCTCCCTCTTACTGACTTCTGCACCACATACTGGATGTCAAACTCTGATAACAACAACAAACAACGAGCTGTACTATAGGATAACACCGGTTTTTCCAATAAGTACTTCAGAGGGTCCATGCGGCTAATGAGCTACACTTGAAAAGACAGCATGTAATGGCGAAGTTTTTGGGTAACCTACACTAATGCCACACATATCCTCTCTAATGCATCGTACTTAGTCTCATAGTCAATCATCTTTTTACTCAAATAGTACTCCGCATTCTCCTTTTGAGATTCTAGTAGATACTGAGCTAACATAACTCTCATCGCAATTTCAATGAGTGCTAGATAAAGTAGCAAAGGCTCACTGTTTGACACATAAAGTATGGTATTTTTACTTGCTTTTAGCCGTTCTAGCTTGCATATTGGTCCTAGTTTGCATAGAATAGGTGCATTTGACTGTCTTTGGTGTTTTTGTGCTTATGTAGGTCGTTTGATGTTATCCGCACCTTTTTGAAGTGTTTTGGGATGCTTGGAGAGTCGCCGTGTGTTGAGGAAGGTGTCTTTGTGCATTTTCATCTTCAAACGGAGTCATTTTATGAAGCAAGCCCGCCAAAGCATGCTCGAATTGTGTTTTCTTCTTCATTTCAACCCTGGGAAGGGTCCTTCAACTTGATTGAGACATTTCAAAGTTGCGAGGATGGTTAATCGAGGCAATGTTCGATGAAGTGGAAGTTTTGTGCTTTAAAAGTGGAAATTCTGCAGAATTTGAAGGTGAGTACCGGTACTGGCTAAGTGAGTACCGATACTAAAGTGCAGTCTTTGGGCAGTGATGGTTGAGTACCGGTACTGAAAGTTGAGTACCAGTACTGGAGCTCGATTTCTCACTAGATTTGTTCGTAAATGTTATGATTTTGCAAGGGCACGGTCGTCTTTTGACACCCCATTCGTGTAGCTGTTGTGGGGGGTATAAATGGCCTCTTTCTCAGCTGAAGGGGTGTTCTTGGTCTTACCTAGTTAGGGTTTGGGTAGTTTAGCTTAGGGTTTTCTAATTTCTAGGGTTTTTATGCATAGTTTAGCTTAGATTGTGTTTCTCTTGTTGTAATCAGTTGTAATCCTTAGTTAGGATCATTCTACTTGCTTTTTAGCTTACAAACTTTGTTGTTTATCATTTCATAGCATTAAATACAAGTCTCTACTTCTTCTCTTGCATTTATGATGGTTATTCTTGCATCTACTACTATTTTCTTAGCTTTAATGGAGTTCTAAACCTCCAAGGTAGGATTCAAACGGTGGAAACTCATCACCAACAAAGGTAACAACACTCTCTCATCTCTTTGTATTTAATGGAAAGTGTATGATGCTAAATACTCACTACTTCCTTTCTCAATGCTTAGTATGGCATCTTCTTGACAATGTGTGAACAAGTTAATCTTGGTACACATTGTGCTTGAACCTAAATGCATGTTAAGTGTTTGTAATATTGTTTAAGTGAGCATTTGGTATCATTCTCTTATTCATCTTTGTTTAAAAGCTTTCAAAGTCATATCATCCATCAAAGACCATTCTTCAATGGATCTTAGATGAGAATGCCAATGAGAGATGCTTGTTACCTAGTTGTGGATGAGTGGAAACCCTAGAATCCTACCATTTGTTTTCCTTGTGTTAATTACCAACCAAATCATTTACCAAATCAAATCAATCAACAAAACCCCCATGTTTTACTTTAATTGCACATTCATTGGGTATCAATACCTAAGGACCCTTCTTAGTCCCCACTCCCTGTGGAAATGACCTGTGGACTTCCCATAGTTTTATTATGCTTGACGATGCTAAATTCCTACGCTTGGTAGTTATTTGAGCACACCCACAATTGACAAGCACTCACCTAGCCGCGGGGGGACTAATATCAGTGGGTTGCTCAAATATCTCTTAATGGTTTCAAAGGCTTCTTGGCACACGTCATTCCATTTTGTGGGCACATCTTTTTTAAGAAGCTTGAAGATGGGCTCACAAATCATGGTCAGATGTGCTATGAATCGACTGATAAACTAAACTTTGCCTAAGAACCCTCAGATTTCTTTCTCAGTCTTTGGCGGCTGCATCTCCGTGATGGCTTTAATCTTTCCTAGGTCAACTTCTATTCCTTTCTGTGTGATCATAAATCCCAACAATTTCCCTGCGGTTATTCCAAAGACACACTTATGGGGATCCATTCTCAAATTATACTGCTTGATTCTCTGAAGGAACTTGCCTAAAGCCTCAAAATGACCTTCTCGATCCATAGACTTCACAATCATATCATCCACATATACCTCAACTTACATGTGAATCATGTCATGTAACAGGGTGGTTGCCATTCTCTAATACGTAGAACCGGTGTTCTTTAGGCCAAAGGGCATAATCCGATAACAAAAAATCCCCCAATGAGTGATGAATGAGGTTTTCTCCATATCTTGAGAGGCCATCTTTATCTGATCATAACTTGGAACCCATCCATAAAGCATAATAGAGCGTGACCGGCGGTACTATCTACCAAAATATCTATGTGTGGCAAAGGAAAATCATCTTTAGGGCACGCTTTGTTCAAATCCCAAAAGTCTACGCACATTCTAACATTCCCATCCTTCTTAGGCACTGGTACAATATTGGCTAGCCACTTGAGGTATTCTACTACTTGGAGAAATCCAGCATTCATCTGTTTCACTACTTCATCCTTGATTTTAAGTGCCCACCCCGGCTTCATTCTCCTCAACTTTTGTTTAACTGCCTTAACCCCCGGGTTAGTGGGGATGAAGTGTTGTACTATGTCGGTATCAATCCCCGGCATATCCTTATCCGACCATGCAAAAACTTCTATGTTCTTTTTCAACAATCCTACCAATTTTTCTTGTTCTTGTGGTGATAAAGTTGCTCCAATGTTAATTATCATAGGCGATTCATCGGATCCTAAATTAACTGATATTAATTCATCCATATTAGGTCGAGCATGTTCCATTTCCCTTCGTTATTCAAACTCAGGGAGAACATCCTCTCTAAGATCTATGTTCATGCTATATATACCCATAGAAGAAAGGAGAGACAAGCTACAAATAAAAAGAATGAAGAAAAAGAATACTTTATTAATCATAAAGAAGAGAAGTAACACGAGCTAAGCTATCATTCGTCTCCTAAAAGAAGAGGGATGATTTTATTGAAAAGGAAAAACATGAGTGCTATTCTACAATCCTATGGAAAGAAAGTATAAAAATCCTACAAGCTATCATCTGATGGGAGAGATTCTTCCGCGACTGGGTCTTCAACTCGATGCTCATACCCAAAGCTCCAGTTGGTCAATGGTGACATCTTCAATGAGGTAGATGGGATCTGGTTCATGAACATACTCTTCGATGCAGGCGATCTCCTTGAACATAGCCCCTATGGCGACTTCATCGAGATGGTCGGCCCAGTTAAACTTTGTATGCTCTTCGGCCATAGTGGTGATTGGGGAGAGAGGTAGTGAAGTGTTGAAGAAGATTTCAAACCCAGGAACCCTAATTTCTGATCTTCAAAGTAAATAGGCTCAGGAAACCCACAATAAGGAAAATTATCCCCTTCTTTGACAAAAACTTCATTTAGAGTGGGTCGGTAAGGTTTCAGAGTGAGGTTAGGGACTCGTCCCTCTTCTTTGGCTAGTTGTCTTTCCCTTCTTTTCTATATCATCTCTTTTCTATCTGCTTCAGTACTCTAGTAGCCCAATCCAAAAGGGTAGATTGCTGAGGGATACTTGATGGGACTGGATATGCCTTGACGACGACGACCTAAGCCCATTCCTAGAAGCCCATAACTTTCATGATCTAGCCCACTTGCATATTTCCATATGGATTGTAATCTAGCACCATTTTCTCCTTACACCCTGGCTCAACTTCTACACACTGTATGTACTCAAAGCCCGACAAAGGTATCTCTTCAAACTTATGCTTGATCTCACAGATGGGTACACGAGTATGAGTGATCTCGGAATCTCCCTTTAACGTCACCACTGAGCCTTTGTAAGGAAACTTGACTTTCTGATTGAGAGAGGACGGTATAGCCCCAATTAGATGGATCCAAGGTCTACCAAGTAGGAGGTTAAAGCAAGCAGGCACATCTAGTACGAAATCAACTTGGAATTCTACAGGCCCAATAACCAGAGGTAAGGTGACCATGCTGATCACTTCCATTTGAGTGTTATCATATGCTCTCACAGATTACCCTGGCGGCCTAAATTTTGACGATTCGATGCCTAAGAAGTGGCAGTGCTGAGGGGACACACATTTAGAGCTGACCCATTATCTATCAGTATGATATGAATCCTTTTGCCCAAAGTATCCACTGTGACATACAAAGCTTGCAAATGATTGAATCCCTTTTTCGGAAGGTCTAATTCTGTGAAGGATACCGACTGCCCATGCTGAACTGGACTGACCAAACTGACTAAACCTTCGGGTGAAGTGTCGATGGGACTCTGAACCTGGTTAAGTAGCCTGAGTACTGTCTGCCTATGTTTCTAAGAAGCCATCAAAAGTCCCCAGATGGTGATATTAGCTTGAGTCCGCTTAAGCTGTTTCAGTATCTCTTCCTCTTCCTCCTGCACTTCAGTGCATCAGGGTCTCTCTAACTCTCCTAAGGGATTATCAGATTCCAAGTGAGTGGGCTTGAAACGGCGATCTCCCCTAGTGACATGGTTAACATCCTCCTCATCGCAAGCCCAAATATCTATTATCTCCTCGGGGGTGTTCATCAAATCTTTCCATTCTATGATATCAACCCCACTTCCTAAATCATCATCTATAGTAGATTTGGCAGAAGTTGACCTTGACCTGAAACATTGGGTGACCCATGGTTGCCTTGGATAAACGCCTAGGTAACGGACTTCCCCGTGTATATCGGTGATCTTGGCGGTCATGAAGGTTCTATTCTCGAAATGCTTCTTGAGGATACCCTGGCTAGCTTCCTTAGAAAGAATAAGGTTTGGGTCTTCGGGTTCAACTTGAGCCATAAGAATATTTTCTTCAGATGGGCTAGGGATATCACCCCAACCAGAAATGATGATGGGCTCTTCAAAGATGGACTTTTCTACTCTTGGGTAAAGGATATAAAAATCAAACTTCCTGTTGGGTTCACCCAACAGGCCTACTTCAGGATCTCCGGCCTCATATCTCTTTCGTAACTCCCACTGGCTGTCCCGGTCTTGGAGAAGGCTTTATTGGATCTTGGATTGAACGGGGTATTGAACCCAAGGGTCAGACAGTGATGAGACATCTCAACTATGGTGGTAGGTAATGGGGGTGAGGACGGATGGACTCACAGTAGCCATAAGGGTCAGTATGGATGACATTGATGTTGGCTGGTGGCGGGACTGTGTGGGTAGGAAGTGGATTTTGAGTGACATTGGGTTGAGAAGGTGGGGAAATGGTCTTGAGGTCTTGGATTTCATGGCGGAGAAGGGTGCAGCGATTGATAGTATGGCCTTTAGACTGATGGAAGTGGCAATATTGATTCTCGTTGTAATTCTTGGGTAATGGATTGGGCGCGGGCCTGGGCTCTAAGGGTTTGAGTAGGCCTCGAGCTTTTAACTTCTCAAAGACTCGCTCCAATGGCATGTGGAGCTCGGTGAATTTTCTGAATGGCTTACTTCCTAGGGAAAAGGGTTGGGTTTGGAGCGGGCTGAGATATGGTGTTGACTTCAGTAGCCTTCCCGTTGATGACGGGTCGGCGGTTCTTTTAGGGTTCATCAGTTCTAAGGGCCCCATCGACTAAAGCGTCCTCCACTTGGGTACGGCAGCAACCAGGGCTCGAAAATTAGGAAGGTATTGGGAAAATAGGTGTTTATGATAAACTGGGAGCAAATTCTTCACCAACATACGGATTTTCTCTTCTTCCTCAAGGCGATTAGGCATTTCGGAAGCCTTGGTCCTCCAACGGGTGATGAAGGCAAAGAAAGTTTCTCTAGATTCATGTTTAGTAGTCTCCAAATCCCTCCTAGTGACATCAACTTTCGTGTTATAGCTATAGTGATTGCTGAACTCAGTGCACACATCCTCCCAGGTCTTCATTTTTTACTCATCCAATGACAGAAACCATTTTAAAGCGAACCCTGCCAGTGTCTCATGGAACATTTGGGCTAATAGATCATCATCAACCCCTTGAGGGTACATGGCTTTACATCTTCAAGTGCGTCTTGGGGCAACCCATCTCATTGAATTTCACTAACTCCAGCATCCTAAAATGAGTGGGCATACGGGCCATAGGGAATAGAGATAAACATGTCCACCAAATCATCAGATTTCCTGATACCTCTCAAGGTTTTTTCTAGGGCTTCCACCTTACTACTCAAAAATATGGGCTCAGCAGAAAAGAAGGCAGGGGTTTTGGGTTTGGGCTCCTTATCCAGATCAATAGGCTAAATAAACTCTGTACCAGACTTGGTGGGCTTAAGGAAACATTCATCCTCAACAACATTACCAAATAGAGGATTGATATGGGCTCGTACCTTATCCTCATCTCCTTTTTTATGGGCCAATTCTTGGACTGCCTTTAAAAGTGCATCAATATTCTCATCAACTGTCTTCCCGTTAGCCTCAGCAACAGTAAAGGTATGCTCCTCGTGACTAGACATCTCCGAATCAACAGGTGAACCCTTTAAGCTAATTAGTCGACCACTAGAATCATGACGCCAAGCCAGAGTGATCAAGGGAAAAGAAAAGGAAAAAAATTCGAATCAACTGAGAGCCTCTAATGGGAAAATGGATGAAAAGGACAGCAGACTACATGTTTGCAAAAGTATGGGCCCAAGGCCCACACATCGATCTCACTTTCTCACATTCTACCCTATGAAGATGGGCCTAAAGCCCACACAAGAATCTCATCGAAAATTCCTACAGCTCACACCTCAATTTTACCGTAGGCCTATACCTTTTATCCAAAGGATGTGAGCCTAAAATCCACACCTCGATCCTCTCATAAGGCCTACAAACCGATACCACTATTTGGGCAGCATAACACTACCACGGGCCTAAGTCTAGAATATGCAAGGTACTAAGCCTTCATTAAGTACCTTAACTCTTTGAGGACACTTTCTTTAAGAGTTTAGGGCGTTTCATAAAGGTCTAAACCTACAAACCTAGGTCCTAGTGGTTCTACACACTTCATAATCAAGGCTCAAACAAAATCGGGGGGTCAATCCGGCAGCATAACATTACAATAGCGTGTGAAAAGTGATGTAGGGTATATGTCCTATAAAGACAGTCTACATGGACTAATGAAAATGGTAGGCTGAGTGTCCCTTACTTACTTGGTCCAATAGATATACCTAACCACATGTGACATCAAGAATGCCGCGTGGGTCCAGCAGTACGTAATTGGTCCATTTAATATACCCAAGGGTACATAGCAAGAAGGGTGATGGCTTTCGCATACATGGAACCTGATTGCACCATAATATTGCATACTTTCATTGCATTATTCCCATAATTTTGTACATACTTGAACCATTTATACTTGTAAATAGGTGTGTTTGACTCTTTTGTTGTTTTTGAGCCCTTGCAGGTTGAATGCACTAAAATGGATGCTTTTTGCATGCAAAGTGAGAGCTTCGAGTCAAGCCTTGGAAGTCTTCAAAGGTCATGGGATTTATAGAACATACTTCTAAGTATGTCTAGATGCCACATATCAAATTTCAAAGCTAAATGCCAAGTGGTTTGGGAGATATGGGCAAACGAAGTCATGAAGTGCAAAAAGCGACCAATCTGGACATTTTGGAAACCTGTTTCTCTCCAGATTGAATTGGATAATGAGACCACCATGGTTGGAAAGAAGACTTCTCAAGCTTCGCGTGCATATAAAGAACGTCAAAATCCGACTTCGGACGAGAGAGATATGACCATTTGAAGTCGGAGGCTTTCGCAAGGCATTTTTAGAGCATTTTGGGAAATTTTGCCCAAAGGGTACCGGTCCCCTCTTTGCGATACCTAAAGGTACCGGTCCCCCCTAAAGAGGTACCGGTACCCCTGCTCGAGAATTCACCCTGGTTGTGAGGAATTTGCCCCTTTTGCAAGGGCATTCTTGTCTTTTGGTCCCCATGTTTTGTAGCCCTAATGGGGGGTATTTAAACTCTTTTGGCAGCTGGTTTGCCTTCCTCTCTACCTTTCCCACTTAGTTTTTAGGGCTCTCTTAGGTTAGTTTAGTTTTTCTCTTAGTTTACGTTAGGATTAGTTTAGTTTAGGTTAGTTTGGTATTCTTGTTTTCATCTATGGTTTGTAATCTTTGTTGTTCTTTATTTGTAGCTTGTTAAACTTTGTATTTTCATTCTTAAGTAATATAAATAGCTTTCAATTCAAGTTTCTTGCATTTATATCTTTGGATGGCTAGCTAAACACCTTAAAGGTGGGCTCTATGGTGGATTTCCTCTCCAAACCCTAGGTAAATGGTGTTTTCTCATCTCAAAAGCTTTCAATGTTTATAGAATGTTGTTTATATGCTCTCTAATCCTTAGAAACCTTGTAGTTTCATATTCATGATCATTGTATGACTTGTTATGATTGGTTATTGAGCACATATGCATATTACATGTTTGTAAAAATGCTTCATCTTTTGAACCCTTGTAATATCATATTCATGACCATTGCATGGCTTCTTATAATTGGTTATTGGGCACATATGCATGCTACATGTTTGTGAAAATGCCAATGAGAGTATTGAACTGCATTTTATCAATTGTTTCACTTTATTTGAGCCTCCATTGTTAAATTTTCCAATCAATACCATAAAGTAAATGATTCTTGATTGAGTTTATGTTTGAGAAATCATATATCAAAGGTTGGAAGGAATGAACCCATAGGACCCATCTTCTTGACTTAATTAGTTTTCTTTTTCAAGTTATCATCATTTAGCATAAACAAACACTCAACAATCAAAACCCCCATATTTTACACTTTCTTTTACATTATTTGGTTTGCAACACATAAGGATCATTTAGACCTGTTCCACTCCCTGTGGAGATGACCTAGGGACTCCCTAGAATTTA
This sequence comes from Hamamelis virginiana, assembly GCA_017140935.1. Lineage (NCBI taxonomy): Eukaryota > Viridiplantae > Streptophyta > Magnoliopsida > Saxifragales > Hamamelidaceae > Hamamelis > Hamamelis virginiana. The sequence continues at coordinate 570,986 of JAESVK010000334.1, read as the reverse complement.
TTGCTTGACGACCGGTGGATTTCTATGCTTGGGAATCTATTGCGCACCTCATTTTCAGTTCAAGCAGAACCCAAGACTCAAAAAGACTGGCCCAGGGCTAGGCTCATCGTTGGCAAGGATACAACGTCCTAAACATGCAAAGTCAATGCGCACACAATGCAGAAATTAAAGTCAAGCAGTTATGCAAATACAAGTGGTTGATTTTATTAATTAAGAAATTGATAAGCCCAAAAATAATTAATTGGAGTTTAGCCCTTGACATCCCTAGCGGAGTCGCCAATCTGTGAACCCGCCACGTCGCGCGCCCACCCGGCTCTTGTTTTTTGGGATTGGATTCACTATCATTGTAGATTGTAGATAATTCATTATCCTTCTATATTTGTCCTTCTCTTTTATATACTTGTTTATCCTTCTCCATTATCTACTTAAGATCATCCAATCCTAATTATCATTTTCTATTGTGGGAGTCCACTTAGATTGGGTTTTGAAAAAATGAAAGGAGTTTGAGAAAAACTGGGAGTCGCCACCTTAGTTTTAAGGAATAAGGAAACCATAAAAAAGAGTTTTATTTTCAATAAAACAATGACTCCATATTTTGGAAAAGCACGGTCTTCAAATCAAAGTAGGATTCGGGGGCTAGGTTATGAGATAGGAAGGTTCCAGACGCATTCTGTAGGCACCTATCTCGCCCTAATTAAAGGTCCCCTAATTACTTTTGGGCTTATCAAAATCTTATAAAAACAACCCTAATTATCTAATCAACCAAGAAAATATGAATAATAATACATAAATAATAATAATAGATAATAAGAAAAAGGCAAACACAATCCTAAAGACCTTAGGAGACACAAGTCAACCTAAGGGTGAACTTGCACCCTATTGGATGCCCACGTACTTTACCAGTGTCCTGATAGAGATCAAAGTCCATCGTAGTTTGAATACTTAGAACTCATCCTAAGATATGGAACTACCTTCATCTTATCTTTTAAAGTCTACTTAGAATTCTAATATGAAGAGACCTCTTATTCAAACACAATTCTTTCACAAAAACAATTCTTTCAAAATAAAATTCTTTTCTTATCCAAATTCCTTTTGAGATAGTCTTTTCTAAATTAGACTTCTAATCAAATTATAAAACAACAATTGAAGATAATACCTTATCTTAAGGGAGTCCTAAAGAAGTGCAAATACTTCCCCTAATCTTAGGGTATCTAGAACAACTTTCCTACTTGTATCTAAACTCTAACATGAATAAGGACACATCCTAAGCATGTTCCTAAACAAGAAAGCCAATGCAAATACAATTCTAGCATGTAAAGGACTCTATTTCTAGGTTGTCCTAGACTTGATTTCTAGCCTAAATGCCTAAAAATACAATAAACTAAAGTGATTAAAGGATGTTTAAGCCGTTGGATAGCAACATAAACATACCTAAAAACACCTTAATGTAATGCCAAAAATATGCAAGAAACAATCCTAGTAACATTGAATGCTTTCTACAATGCAAATATGCGATAATTGACTAAAAACCTTACTTTCATGCTTTAATATGAACATATACCATCATGTGCATTAAAATTGAATCACAAGGGAAGAATCTTACCTTCACAAGCTTTTTCGAACCATTAAACATTGAACCACACAAGCACAATATGCATACAAAGACACTCATCCATATAAAATCATAAAAGATCAAGTTTTCACTCTATCGAACACATATAAATACAAAGACTCTCTAAGTAACTAAAAACAATACCTAAACCATCCTAAAGCATGCTCAAAACATATATGAAAACATTCTTTTAATACAAAATATGAAACCATGCATTCCCATTTAGAGTCATAAGCCAAAACATGTAATAACACACACATATCATATCTTTATATTAAAAAAAAAAAAAAACAACTTTAACATCCTAGCATACCTTCTAAACATAAATTAACCGAACAAAATTCATCCTAAGACATACTTCTAGTATCTAATCAATGCTATCATGCTCAACGAACAACAAGGACATTGATTTTCATGTAAAAGAAGAACCTTTATGAATAATTATGCAAACTTGACTCAAAACAGAAAACTTTATGCATTCTAAACACTTCTACGATGCAAGCAACAAACAAAAATATATTCTTAAACATGCATTCCTATTCTAAACATCAATTCCTACTCCTAATAATGCATATAATTAGAGGAAACTAAAACATACATTCTGAAATTACTCTAACTATGCAGAAATTCCTAAAAACCAACTATGATATGCAAAACTACACTACAACTAATGGGATAGATGAACATACCGTAATCCTTCTTTTTCCTTACTCCGAGCCTTCTTCTTCAAGCTCCAATGGCCTCCAAATTCATAGCTAGGATTCTAGGGGCTGGTTCAAGTGTCCCAAGTCTCTCCAAATCAAAGTTCTTTCTTTCTCAAACTGATTTATAAGTGATGTATATATCGAAGAGGCTTCAATTTGATCAATGGCTCTCATTAAAACCCTAGGGAATGATCTAAGGGTCTTAAATGAGTCTTCCAAAGTCCCTAAGGTCGAGCTAAATCCTCCAAGTTGATCCAAAGAGGTTTTGGAAGAGTCCCAAGCGATTAAAAATCAAAAAACTCAGAAAATTGGCAGAATCAAGAACCAGGCTCGGGTGACCGTCCACCCTAGGACGGTTGGCTGTCCACCATCGACGGTTGGCCGTCCCTAGAGGGACGGTCATCGGGCTTTGGGTGCAAATTTCCTCAATTTGGGCCCGTCTCGACCCGGTTTCGGCTTTTTTGGGCTTTTCGGGCCCGTTTCAAATCCAAATTCGACGATTCAAGAACCAAAACAATCGTGATTTGATTCTCCATGTTTTGAGAAGTGTTTGAAGTGAAAATGCTTTGACAAAAGTCAAATTTTTAATAGAAAGTTAGCCGATTAGCTGTTTTGGGCCTGTTAAACCCAATTAGGGTTTTGAAATCCACTAACCAACTGCTCTCGAAATCGTTTCTACTTCTTGAAACAAGTTTTTAAAAAAATTTAGGAAAGTTTATTAAAGCTTTTGAAGGCTTTGGTTTGATAAAAAGATCGAATCCCGGTCATTCCTGGTTGAAACCCTAATCTAAGCTTAAAAGGGCCCTTTGGGCCTTAAGAGCCAAACATGAGCCCAAAGGCTCAATGGACCTTGCCACTGATCAACTTAGCTACCAAACACTCCGTAATTATCTATGCCAAAGTCTCTAGATAATCCAAGACCAACTCGAAGGCTTTTAAGAACTTTTGCGATTCAAAGGACAATACTGCCCCTGAAGTCACAAAAGACCTAATTACCTATCAAGCCTAATTCAGAATGCAGTGAAACTTGACAGAGACATCTACGGACTCTCTAAAAACTAAATGAAAAAAGAACTGACTTGATCTGAACTAAAAATCTACATGCGATAACGACCTCTATCTAAATGCTCGAAAAGGTACTATGGGCAACTTAGGGTTTCGACACCCTATTTCACCTCAAATCACAGGCAACCATCTCCCCCTTTTTCCATGAGATTCTAAGCCATGACCCTAGATTCTGAAATTCCCGGAACCACTTAGATATAACTGTAGACACCCCATTTTTGAGTTATAAGATATAAGTCATCATTTCATGTCTCATTGATTGAGAATGACCAATCATTTTTGGAGGGCCTCAAAACCCTAGTTTTCCTAAACTTTCCTTTTTTTTTTTTCCTTAGGTAGATAAAAGCTAATAGTTTATGTAGGTTTTTGCATCAGAATCGAGTGATTCCTTTTGAATTTAGTTTATAGGGAGTCGAGGAATTTCCACGTCAAATTTCACATCATTCCGATCAAAGCTCGATAAGTAATGAAAACTTTTGCGATTTGAAAGGTATAATTGTCATTTTTATTGCATAATTTCTATTTGACCTTCGAATTCGTCCCAATTTGTTTCATTGGATTTTTATGGAGATTTAGAGTTTAATTAGAGGATTCATTTAAGCATTGACATGGTTTGAGAGTGATTTGGTTCATAATGGTTCATAGTGGTCAATTAACCATCTCTAAGGTTTTGACTTACTTTGACCACGATCAACCATTTTCCAAAATAAATATTTTTATAAACCTAAAATATTTTCAAAACATGTTTCATGAAGTGGCATTTTCATTTTGTGTTCAATCGGTTAGTCAATTTCAAAACCCTAATTTGAGCAGAAATGGCTCATAACGACTAAACCGATTTGGTTAATCTAACCCTTTGACTTTGGTCAATGTTTTTTTAGCCCAAACCTTTTAGAAACATGGAGGATTAAGTCTTGAACGTTTTGGCTTTTGAATTATCGAATTTAGACTTAAAATGAGGAAGATACATAAAAAAACAATTTTGAGAGTCCAAAAATACCTCATATTCCTTGAAATATGGGTTTTTTGGAGAGGAGGTTCTGAGGACCGTCCAAGGGAGGACAGTTGGCCATCCAACCCCTAGACAATCACTCCTATGTTTTTCCAGTTTTACACAACTTCGAGTTTTAATAGTGTTGGGGTCTTTTATTCGATTTCTTTCATTTTCTTTGACCTAATTGCTTGATCTCAAAAGTGATGCTCAATAATCCCAAGCGTAGAATCAAATATCGTCAAGCATAATAATACATAGGAGGACCCATGTGTTAGAGGTATGCCCTAAAACCAATCCTAAAGTGCATATCTATTTCATATTAGGATAAGAAGGTACTGCTTATCGTTTGTATATTTAATTATATATACGATAATGTCCATGAATAAATGATAAGAGAAATGTGTATCTCAAGTTTGTTGAGATATGAAGACTCATATTTCTCATATACATTTATTCTTAAAGTGTTCCTGCTCATAGGTTTATTAAAGAGGACATTTATTAAACCGGCAAGAGTGGCACAGATTTAAACTAACTCCAATGGGAGGATAGGTAGTCTTTCCTATCAGTGTAGAGACACTTAGGTTAATCTGTGGGTGCATATTAGAGAATATGTACACTGAACTTGATCTACTAGAATATTCCTATGGATATTAAGTTAAAGGAATATTCTTATGTTACGTCCATTTGGTAATCCTAAGACCTGAGACACCATGGATGTCTTGTGCCTGAGTTATTAGGGTTTGATAGTGTTTTATGCAGCCTTGATCTTAAGGTTGTAGTCAGCACTCATTGGCTCTAATAGGTCTTGCATGAAGGCATATGAGTGGTCAATAAGGAATCATCACTCTCAATGTTATGAGAGAGAATGTCAGGGTCAGTTCTTAAATATAACTCTCAATGTGAATCTCTGGCCAGAGTGATAGATGAAATATGAAAGGGTTTCATAGGGTTCATCTTATTGAGATTATAATTTGAAGAACATATGACAAGAAAGTTAAGATAGGGTTTTGACTTATATCCATACCCTAAATATCTTAACTGTGACATTAGGGGATGAAGGATTAAGTAACAAGAAGGGTTCACATAGTTCTGCTATTCACCCAAACCTAGGGCATGTCATGACACATTGCTAGACGTCACTCATGACCAGTGAAAGCCTATTGATAAGTGTTATCAATGAGGGCATAATTGGAATAGTTTCAATTAAACCTTTAAATAGAAAGTTTCTATTTTAGGCGACATGGAGATGTCCCTAGTCACTGCTAGGTTGGGGTGAACCCAAAGGGTCACACACAATAGAGGGTAAGAGAGTTCCTTAAACTTGTGAGAGGGGAATCCTGTCTTTAAGTTAAGTTTGATTTTGATTAATTAAAGGTTAATTAATTAAAAGTCAAAGTTAACTAAGAATAGGATTACTCTATTCAAGGATGTTTGGTCATGCTAGCACTAGTAACCAAACACCCCTTAAAGAGGAGAATGTCTATAAATATGAGTGTTTTACACATTCTAGGGTAAGCTAACCCCTTGGCCGAAATTTCTCTCTCTTCTCTCCCTCTCCATTCTAGCTTTCTCAAGTGTTGTGGAAGACTAGAAGGGTCTAGGGAATCTTACTCTCGTGTCGATACCGTTGGAGACTTCATTGCGTTGAAGTTCAAGGTCGAGGATTGCAAATCGAAAGGCGAATCAAGTAAGATTAATTTATGTTTAATAAATTTTATTTGCTTGTAATTAAATCACATATCCCTATGCTTGTTCGATTCTTGTTTAGGATCATTCGATGATGGAATAATGATTTTTAAAAGTTTTATTTTGTCTTCCGCTGCGATTCCATGTATTTCGATCGATTCCTTTCACCATGGTCATTTCCACAGGAATTGGATGTGAAGTCAATGTTAAATTATTGGGTGTTGCTACCCAAAGAATGAAAATAAAAGTATAATAACATGTGGTTGTGTGTGGGAGTTGTAGAGAGTAATTAAAATAAGTAAACTAAAGGGAAAGAAAATGAAATATAAATTGTTAGATTCTTGGGTTTCATTCCATCCACAACCTAAGAACAAGAATTTTTCATAAGGATTTCTCATTTAGGATCCATTGAAGAATGGTCTTTGATGGGGGATTTAACTTTAAAAGCATTTTGAAAGGAAATCTCATCAAGGATCCATTGAAGAATAGTCTTTGATGGAGGATTTAGCAATAAAAACATAATAGTGTTAAATGGAAATAAACATTCTCTTGAACATTTCATCAAACACTTGGATTGCATATAATTTCAAGTACTACATGTACCAAGCATAGCTTGTCTACAAGTAGTAAAGAAGATATAAAACCAAGAGGGTTCAAATATGAAAGCATTTATAACCATTCAAACACAAAACACAAAGAAAATAGGGTTGAATAAAAAAAAAATACTCATTGGGGCATTTTAGCAAACACTTGGAGTGCATATGGTTCGAGCACCATTTGTACCAAGCCAAAGCTTGTCTAAAAATAGTCAAGAGATACAAAACCAAATGGATTCATAAGATAAAAAGCATTTAGCATCATTCAACAAACATTTATAACATAAGAATGGTGAAAAATCATATTACCATAGTTATGGGATAGAAATCCACCAATGAATCCAACCTTGGAGCTTAGAACTCCATCAATAAAAGGAAAGTAATGTAAATGCAAGAAAAATTAAAATAAATGCAATGTGAAATTTCGAGGATGCGAGTTTCTTGAAAGGGTTACTTAGATTTACCTAAATAGACTTAATTAACCAATTAACCCTAATTAATCTATGTGTTCAATTATCAACAATATGCAGCGGAAAAAGTAAAGCAAAAATATGAACACAGAGATTTAACAAGGAAAACCCTAACAAGGTAAAAAACCTTGGGAAGAATGGAAGCACTATGAAAAGACAACTTACAAGACTCTGACACTACTAACCAACACTTGATTCCACAAGCCAAGTAGTTCACACCGTCTTTAAGCTTCTTCTCAAACGAATCCACGAACGAGCACAATATGAAAGAATAACTCATGGAAATGCAACGAAAAATAGAGTTTAAAATTTTCATGGTATATTCATCCAAGAATCTACTCAAACGATAAAACAAATCAAACTTTAAATAAACAATAAATAAAGCTTACTTGTAATGATCCTTTGCAAAGCAATCCTCCAAGTCTCAGAGCTCCAAAGTGTATGGTAGCCTCCAACGGTATCCACACGAGCACAAGACCACACAAATCCTCGCACCTTCACAACATTTGAGAAGAGGCAAGCATGGAGAGAGAGAGTAAGTGGCGGCTAGTGAGAGAGAGGCTTATGTAGCTCACGACCCTCTAGGGTTTTATACTCCTTCTCTTTTATGATGATAGGTTGCTTAGTGCTAGCTTGACCTATCATCACATATATATAAGAAATATTCTTTGTATTTATTATTTGGTCCCTCTCTTATTAACTCTTAATAAGAAGGACCTAAACAATAGTAAATAAGAATATACCTCTCGCCTAATTTGAGTGACTCACTTATACCCTTATGTATGTGACCCATTGGGTTCATCCCAACCTAGTAGTGGCTCGGGGACATCTCATGTCTCCCAAAAATAGAAACTTTCTATTTATGGTTCTATTGGAACAATTCCAATTTTTCCCTTAATGATAGCACTTATCATTAGGCCTACACTAGTCATGAGTGACATCTAGCAACATATCATGAAGTATCCTAGGTGTGGGTGAATATACGAATATAAATGAACCCTTTATGATATAGGTAATCCTTTACTAAACAATGCTATAATTAAGTTAGTTTGGTATGGATAAATGTCAAACCGTAACTTAATCTTATGTTACCTTCTCACAAAAAATAATCTCAATTAGGTTAACCCTTGAAAACTCTTTTCTTGGTTAACATCCGCTTTGGCCAAAGACTTTATTGAGATAGTATCTGTGAAGTAACTATGACATTCACCCTTTTATATTAAGGGTAGTGATTCCTTATTGCACACCCACCTATCTTCATACATAATTCACTATAGCCAATAAGTACCGATTACACCCTGATGGTAAAAGGTGTACGAGATACTATCAAACTGTAGCAACTCATGTATAAGGCAACTTGTGGTATCTCTGGTCTAAGGATTACAAAAGTGACTATACACATGAGCAGCTTTTGACATACAAATAGAATTCCATAAGCTATACTCATATTGGTTACGTTCAGTGTACTTGTTCTCAACAAACACCCACAGGTTTACTATAGTGTCACTACACAGATGGTATAAGACTCACCATCCTCCCAAAAGAGCTGGTATAACCTGAACTAATCTTAACCGTTTATAATCGTCCAAATATATAAACCTATGATCAGGAACTAGTTTAGGATAGATGTACTTGAGAGTTGTAAGTCTCTCTATCTCAACACTTGAGATACTACTATCTATCATACTATCCAAGGACTTTATCATGAACAATAATTAAACACAAGTTTTCATGATAATAAAAGCCATTTCATAGATGAATAAAGTTTCATACATGATTATAATGAAATATAAGTTCCCTGGATACAACCTAACGATTGGTTTTAGGGCATACTTCTAACACAATCTTCACCTCGTATCGAGCTCCACGATACGTCTTCGTAGCCCACAATGCACCAACAATACATCAACACCGTAACTGACGGCAACCACCGGAGATCCACCGGCAAAACCCAACCACCTTGGAGATCCATCAAGGCTAACAATGGCGAGATTCGATCCCTTGAATCCCTCTAAGAAATCTGGGTATGGTTTACAATCTCTCTAGATCGATGATCAAGATGAGAAAAAAGACATGCAACTAGAAGCTAAGCACTATAGAGTAAGTGTTGCATGCTATGGAAGCTAGGGTTTCTCAATTCTAGGTTAAAGATGAATAAACAATTCTCCACACCTCTAACCTAGGCTAAAACAACCAATTTTTTTAATATCCCTAGGAAAGTTACCTAGTCATGTAGGAGTTGTTATAGGTCAAAACACATCAAAATATGCAAAAAAAAAATAGAAGATTTCCAAACTATCAACGAGTTGGATCGATCTTGCCTATTTAGTAGGATCAATCCTACCCTTTCTGTATGCCAGATCGATCCTACCTAAAAACCCACATCGATCCAATTTGACAGGATTTTCAGGATTTTTTCAAAAAAAATTATTTTCAACTTTTTTTGACCAATTTTCATTTGTGGACCATTCCTATGAACTTTGAACATGTTAAACCACCTAAATTCATATAAAAACCTAGGTTAAAGTCATTCTAAAATCACCTAAAGTCCATGAAATCTTAGGTACTAAGTCCACTTACCATCCTACAAAGGAATCGAGAGATTTGAACAACAAGTCAAGCAAGCTCCGATCTCGATCTTCAAATATTATTCAATCAAACTTCATCTTGAGCTCTCTGATGTTAGATGGCTTGTGAAACAACCAAAAGACCTAAACCAATACAACTCAACTTATGTTTTGGAAATCGGAATTAGCCAACACATGAATAAAAAACCTAACACAAGGAAATTGAAATGCATACTTCTAAATAACTTGTGTTTAGCACATAAATTCTCCCATTTTTACTCGTCTTTTTGTACATTTTACCTGTTCTTAAACCCTAGTTTGACTTGATTCTGGTGCATTTGATTCTTTCATTGTTTTTGAGCACTTGCAAGTTGCATGGCGCTGAATCCATCTCTTGAAGGTGTTCGATGAATCCCGAGGGTTTTCATCCAGCGATCAAGGCTAGCAAGTGCATTCTCATTCTCCTTGTTATGCATCCATGGAGCATTCTCCGTCAAGGCTTTCCCGAAGCAAGTCATTCGCCCTATTCCAGTGCAATGGAGGACCGAGCACCTTTGGAAAGGTCTCTCAAGTTCACATAATCATCCGGGAGAAGCGAAGGTGAAGCGAGGAGGCTTGGTGTGTAAAATGAAGCAATTTTTGGCCTTTCAGCAAAGGAGGTACCGGTACCCCTCCAATGGGTACCGGTACCCATTATGCAGAAGAGAAAGGTACCGGTCCCTCCATGGAGGGGTACCGGTACCCTTGTGCGGGAAATCCTCCGGGTCAAATGAAATTTGTTCCAAATGCAAGGGCACTCTTGTCCTTTGGTCCCCATGTCTGATACCCTTTTGGGGGGTATTTAATGTGTATTTTGGGCTGATAGAAAGACATTCTCTCCTCTCAGCTTAGTTTTTCTAGGGTTAGCTTAGTTGTTAAGGTTTTCTCTTAGTTTTTCTAGGGTTTCTTGCATTTCTTACTTAGAGTAGCTGAGTTTGTTGGTTTTTCTTGTTGTTCTTACCTTGTAATCTCTAGTTTAGGTTGTTATTCTCTATTTTAATCTCAAGGGTTGTAAGGTACACTTCTTTTGGTTCATTTAATACAAAGCATTTACTCTTTTCAGCATTTTATGGTTGTGTATGGTGTTTTTCTCTTTCTTTATGGCTAGCTAAATACCCAAGGAGGGTTCTATGGTGAAGTTCCTCTCCAAAGCCTTAGGTAAATGTGGTTTCTTGACTCAAATGCTTCAATGTTAATGGAATGTAGCTTCTTCTACTCTCTTTTCTTTTGAAACCATATGGATTCATATTCAT
>JAESVK010000334.1:499805-555000 GCA_017140935.1 Hamamelis virginiana | reverse complement strand
TTCTTTTGAAACCATATGGATTCATATTCATGACCAAAATATGACCGATGAGAAGTTGTATTTTGGTGATGAGCACATATGAACTCCATGTGTATGTGAAAATATCAAAATGAGTAGTAAGTTGCATCCCATCATATGTTTTATTATCTTGAGCTTGTATTGTTAAATTCTTCCATTCAAAACCATAAGTCACATAGATTATTGAATGTGTATTGTTTGAGAAACCACTAAACCTAGGTTAGTGCTTGAACTGAAATTTGAGGTGCGCAATAGATTCCCAAGCATAGAAATCCACCGGTCGTCAAGCAATAAATTCTAGGGAGTCCCCAGGTCATATCCACAGGGAGTGGAACAAGTCCAAATGATCCTTATGTGTTGCAAACCAAAGAATGTAAAAGAAAGTGTAAAATCATGTGGGTTTTGATTATTGAGAGTTGTTTGTGCCAAATTGATGGAAAATTGCAAATGAAAACTAATTAAGAAAAGAAGATGGGTCCTATGGGTTCATTCATTCCAACCTTTGATATATGATTTCTCAAACATAAACTCAATCAAGAATCATTTACTCTATGGTCTTGATTGGAAGATTTAACAATGGAGGCTCAAATAAAGTGAAACAATTGATAAAATGAAGTTCAATACTCTCATTGGCATTTTCACAAACATGTAGCATGCATATGTGCTCAATAACCAATTATAACAAGCCGTGCAATGGTCATGAATATGATATTACAAGGGTTCAAAAGATGAAGCATTTTTACAAACATGTAATATGCATATGTGCTCAATAACCAAACATAACAAGTCATACAATGATCATGAATATGAAACTACAAGGTTTCTAAGGATTAGAAAGCATATAAACAACATTCTATAAACATTGAAAGCTTTTGAGATGAGAAAACACCATTTACCCAGGGTTTGGAGAGGAAATCCACCATAAAACCCACCTTTGAGGTGTTTAGCTAGCCATCCAAAGAAATAAATGCAAGAAACTTGAAAATAAATGATATTCTATTGATTGAAGATGGGAATATAAAGTTTTACAAGCTAAGAACTAGGTTACATTACATAAACTTGAAGAAACTTGAAGAAAACTAATCTACTCATAAAAACTAAGAGAAAAACTAATCTACTCCTACTCCTAAGGTAAGAATAAGGTTAAGCCCCCTTTCTCCAGCTGCAAATGTGCTATAAATACCCCCCTCTAGGGTTACAAGACATGAGGGATAAAAGTCCAAAGTGCCCTTGCAAAAAGAAACAAATTGCAAAATAAACTGCTGCAAAATCGGACAGAACTACCGGTAGTAGGTTTTCAACTACCGGTAGTAGGTTTTCAACTACCGGTAGTAATCCCCTCGGGTTCAGCAAAGTCCATAATGCACAAAACTACTACCGGTATTAGCTTTCTTACTACCGGTAGTACTTCCCAGCAGCAAAATGCCTAAAAATGCACCGACTTCAAATGCTTGTAACTTTCTCGTCCGGAGTCGGATTTGGACGTTCTTTATATGCACGCGAAGCTTGAGAAGTATACTTTCCAACCACGATGGTCTCATGGTCTGATTCAATCTATGAAAACTTTCAAGGTCCAACTTTGCATGCAAAAAGCATCCATTTATTTGCATTCAACCTACAAGGCACAAAAACAAGGCAAACATGAAAAGCATCTATTTATAAGTAAAATTGGCTCAAGTGTGCACAAAGTGGTGGGAATAATGCATGAGAAATATACAAATATATGATGCAATCAGTTAGGAAGGAATGAACCCATAGAACCCATCCTTTCTTTCATTTACAAGTTTTCAAATCAAACCATTGCCATTAATTTGGCACAAATCTCAACAACCAAACAAAACCCCCAAGTTTACACTTGTTTTTGCATTCATTGGGTAGCATAACCTAAGAATCGCTAGAACCTATTCCACTCCCTGTGGAAATGACCTAGGTACTCCCTAGTTTCATTGCTTGACGACCATAGGACTCCTAAGCTTGGGAATCTCATGCGCACACAACATCAATTTACATTCAAGCAACTTGAGAAAAGAAAATACAAGTCTTCAAAGCCAAAATGCACATATGACCATAATTTGACCTTAGGAGATATCCATCACCTTTATGTACTTATAGTTCTTTGGTTAACACTTTAATTTGTACTTGGTGTTTCGCTCAAAGGTTTATTATAATGGCATCTTTCCCTCTTTACATCAAAATTCATTTTTTTTAATCAAAATTAGGCAAGGCCGTTCGAATGAGGTATTTTGTTTAAACAGGACAGAGGCTGTATCTCGGAGGATTTAACCATTTGAACGAATTTTCGAATCTTCATTAAGGTTGTTTGAACGGTGCTTCGGTCTGTTCTAATGCATGACACTGTTTTTAAAATCAACAATTAGTCCATTCGAACGACCGTTCGAATGGGCTGTCGGGTAGTTCGTACGGTCTATTCGAATAGGCTCCAGGGTCGTTCGAACAATGTTTGCATATTTCTCATATTTGGTACATTTAATGCTCCCAACAACCTTGTTTATGATTGGATAGGTAGGAAACGGCTCTATTTGGCTGAAAAGCTATATAAGCACACTTCCCTCTTCATTCAAACATTACTAAGAGCATGTACATATTTGGAAGCTAAGGTTTGGGAAAATCCAATTGTAAAACTTGGTGTTTGTTGGTCAAACACAAGTTTCTTAGTGTAAGGTTTGATCTCTACTGGTTAGAGGATCATCATAGTGGATTGGGGAATCCTTGAGCTTGGAGCTTGAGGAGTGGACGTAGGCTTGATGCCGAACCATGTTAACATCGCTTGTTTTATTTCTCTATCTCTTTATCTCCTTCATTTTTCTTGCTATTTGTTCTTTACTTGTTATTGGAATTTATTTATTTGCATGTGAATTGAAAAGTTGACATAGGATTGCCTTAGACACTATTCACCCCCCATAGTGTCTCTAGTTGGGATTACATCCTTTTTGTCACATAATTTCCATTTGCATCCGAATTCATCCCGTCTTCTTTCAATGAATTTGTATGGATATTTAGAGTGTAATTAGAAGATTTACACAATAATGGAACGATTTAAGATCATTTTGGTTCATAATGGTCCATAGGGGTCAATTGACCATCATTACGGTTTTGAACCAAAATTGATTGAGATTCATCATTTTCCAAAATTAATGATTTTAAAACCTTAAAATGTTTTAATAATTTTTTCAAAACATGTTTTATGAAGTGACATTTTATTTTTAAACCAATTAGTTAGCCAATTTTCCAAAGCCTAAATTGAGTCAAAGTGGCTCATAACGGCTAACTGGCTTGGTTTAAATCAATCCTTTGATTAAGGTGAATTATTTTCAAACAAAGCCCTCCTAGAAACATAGAGGATTAAGTCCCGGTCATTTTGGCTTTTGAATCATTGAATTCGGACTTAAAATGAGCAAGATACATCAAAAACAAGTTAAAAGTCCTAAAAGGACTCGGATTTTTACAAATATTGAACAAGCCCTCTTATGGCAATCCAAAGGCAGGATGGCTACTGTCCTAGGGTTAGACGGCGACTATCCAACTGCTTGAACAAAAAATGCGATGCGCAATAGAATCCCAAGCGTAGGATTCCACCGGTCGTCAAGCAATAATACTAAGGGAGTCCCTAGGTCATATCCATAAGGAGTGGAACAGGTCTAAATGATCCTTATGTGTTGCATACCAAAGAATGTAAAAGAAAGTGTAACATTATGGGGGTTTTGAATGTTGAGTGTTTGTTTATGCTAAATGATGACAACTTGCAAAAGAAAACTAATTAAGTTAAGTGAATGAGTCCTATGGATTGATTCCTTCCAAACCTTTGACATATGATTTCTCAAACATATACTCAATCAAGAATCATTTACTCTATGGTCTTGATTGGAGGGTTTAGCAATAAAAGCTCAAATAAAGTGACACAAATGATAGAATGAAGATCAACACTCTCTTTGACATTTTAGCAAACATGTGGTGTGCATATGTGCTCAAGAACCAAAATACAACAACTTACTGATTATACAATGGTCATGAATATGAAACCACAAGGGTTCAAAAGATGAGAAAGCATTAAACATCATTCCACAAACATTAAAAGATTATAAGATGAGAGAATACCATTTACCTAGGGTTTGGAGAGGAAATCGACCATGGAACTCACCTTCTTGAGGTTTAGAATTCCATTAAAGCTAGTTAATGAATCATAAATGCAAGAAACTTGAAATGAAAGACATTTATATTACTTGAGAATGAAAATACAAAGTGTAACAACCAAATTAAAGATTAAACAACCTAAACTAAAGCTTACAAATGAAATGAACAAAGGATATGCAAAACTAACACTAAACCAAGCTACTCTTAAGCTAAGAAAATGAAGAACAACTAAAACCCTAACCTAAGACTAAAAGAACAATGGAGGAGAGAGCTTTGAAATGGCTGAAAATGCCTTTAAATAGGCCCCCAAAAGTTTCCCTAAAGTGCCATTGAAATCCCTACATTGCCCCTCAACAAATAGGCAATTTACAACTGAAAAATGCAGTTTTCGGGCCTTGGTACCGGTACCACAGGTTTTGGTACCGGTACAAAATGTTTCTGGAGCTTAAAAACTGATTTTAAATACCTGGTACCAGTACCACAACAAGGTGGTACCGGTACCACAAAAAGGTGGTACTGGTACCACCTCTCAGATTCTCCGAAAATGCATTAAAATGCCTTACGAATGCCTCCGACTTCAAATGGTCATATCTCTCTCATCTGGAGTCGGATTTGGACGTTCTTTATATCGTTCGAAAGCTTGAGAAGTATAATTTACAACCATGGTGGTATCTTTGTCTAATTTAATCTGAAGAGAAATAGTATTTTAAGAATACTCATATTGGTCAGATTTTGCACATCTTGACTTCATTTGCCCATATCTCCTAAACTGTTTGGAATTTAGCTTTGAAATTTGATATTTGGCATCAAGACACACTTTAAAGTATGTCATAAAATTCCCATGACATTTGAAGACTTCCAAGGCTTGACTCCAAGCTCCAACTTTGCATGCAAAAAACATCAATTTTATTGCACTTTTCCTACAAGGCATGGATAAACAAGAAAACATAAAAAGCATCTATTTATAAATATAAATGGCTCAAATATGCACAAAATGATGGGAATAATGCAATAAAAATATGCAATTATATGGTGCAATCACCCCCTCCAACTTGAACCTTGCTAGTCCCTAGCAAGAACTAGCATAAAAACAAAAGCTAAACCAAATAAACTAACCTAACTAATTCACTTTCGTAGGAAATCGCGATTGCATTTAGCGTATGCAACAAGCCTTTAAACCCTTAGGTTGCCTCTAGTGGAGGAGTTGTAGTCTCGTGAGAGTTTGCAGAAATGACACCCACTAACATGAAGAGTACATTCCCCTTATTCACAAAAGTTAAGAACAAATTTTAACAAAATGGGCATGCACAAAAATCTATCTTCTCGTAAGTTATGCAATAGTTTGAACTAGATTTGCATGAATAAAATCCTTGTGTTTATAAAGAAAACCATTCAAACTCATTTCAAAACATTGAATGCACCAAACTTAAGCTACGAGATGGGAACAACAAGAAACACAACGAAGTAACACTTTGAAAAACAATCATTCACAAAAGAAAGGATTTGATTTATAAGTAATGTGTGAATGAGAGGGTGCTACTTAAGTGGATGGATTGTAACACAAACATGAGAAGTTAAATGTACAAGAGATACATGGAAATAAGTGAAGAAGGGGGAAATGAACAACAACATACATAAATACAAGAGATAGTAAAATTGCAACAAAAGCTAAACATAAGCAATTCATGGAATCAAAAAGGTCTTATGTTGCTCAATAATGCCTTTAAGTTCAAGGATGGATAACAACAAGAAATGTGATAATTTTATAATGTGGTTTAGGCTATCTACCCAACCATCACATACACAAAAATGTAAAATATCACACAAGAACACATTACTAAACAATAAACACAATACTAAAAAACCCAAAAAAAACAAAAAAACCATTAAACCCACAAAATGAAAAATAACATTGTGCCATCCAATTGTAGAAAAAAAATTCTTGAGTACATAGGAAATGTGAATGAAAGGTTTTGGGCTTTTATTGTTGCAATCTCTTTCTTTTTTCTTTTCTTTTTCTTTTTCCTTCTTCTCTTTTTCTTTTCTTTTGATTTTTTTTTTCTAGATTGCATTATTCAACCCTTACATCACCATCTCTACAAACTTCATTTCCCTTCTAAGATAATCTACCCAAACTTGAGACTTGGCATACACAACACTGAAACAAATATGTACACAACTACACAATCAACACAAATCATCCAAAACCTAAACCACCTAACCTCTACCCTTGGGCTTCCTAAGCTGGCCAAGAAAAGGAAACTTGAAGGCTCAAAATTAGGTGCTAGCGGCAACATTAATGAAAGAATTTAGGCTCAAATACTCAATGAAGGCCTATGATCATTTTCCATGAATCACAAATGTGTAAACAATGCGCACAAAAACCATCAATTATGCAAATGCTATACAAATGATATAAAACGATGGGAATGATGGTAGTGGAACAAAAGAGAATGGAAAAACACAAAAATACATGGAAAAAGAGAACATGGAAAAAGAGAACAACAAAAATAAACAAGGATTACAAAGCTTAAGCAAGACATTCTTTGGTTCAAAATGTATAATGAATCATTCGTGCATGTGCATTGAAGTGAAAATCACCTACTGTAGTCCATTTTTTACCATGAGTAGGGTCATTGATGGTTGCCTGTGAGTTGAGGTGAAATAGGGTGTTAAAACCCTAAGTTGCCAGTTTTACCCTTGGGAGTAGTTAGATAGAGGTCATTATCGCATGTAGGTTTTTAGGTTAGATTGCGTCGGTTCTTTTTTCATTAGGTATTTAGGGAGTCCATAAGTGTCCCTGTCAAGTTTCATGGCATTCTGAGTCAAGCTTGATAGGTGATTAGGGCTTTTGCGACTTAAAGGGCAGTGTCGTCCTTCGAATCACAAAAGCACTTAAAAACCTTCGAATTGGTTTAAGATTGTCCCAAGACTTTGGCATAGATAGTTAGGGTGTGTTTGGTAGCTAAGTTGATCAGTGGCAAGGTCTGTTAAGCCTTCTGGCTCATGTTTGGCAGATAAAGCCCAAAAGGTCCTTTCAAGTTCAAATTAGGGTTTTAATTGGGAATGATTGGGATTCGATTGTTTTATCAAAATTAAAGCTTTATGAAACTCAAAATGCTTTCAAAAATATTTTCATAACATGTTTCGAGAAGTAGAAATGGTTTTTACGACCAATTGGTTAGTGGATTTCAAAACCCTAAAAAGGGCCCGATAGGCCCAAAATAGCTAATCGGCTTGGTTTTTCTCAACCCATTAAC
This sequence comes from Hamamelis virginiana, assembly GCA_017140935.1. NCBI lineage: Eukaryota > Viridiplantae > Streptophyta > Magnoliopsida > Saxifragales > Hamamelidaceae > Hamamelis > Hamamelis virginiana. The sequence goes on along the minus strand of JAESVK010000334.1, from coordinate 547,570 downwards.
TTTGCTTGAGGTTTTTCATCCTCAAACTCTTCTAGAAACATGGAGAATCGAATCACGATCGTTTTGGCGCTTGAATCGTCGAATTTAGACTTGAAACGGACCCGAAAAGCCGAAAACAACCGAGACAGGTGGAGAGAGGCCCAAAATGGGTCAAAATTGGGCTGAAGCTTTGACGACCAACCCTCCATGGACGGTTGGCCGTCCAAGCTGGACAGTTGGCCATCCTAGGAGGGACGGTCACCCGAGCCTAAGTGCTTATTTCACCTTTTTTCCGAGTTTTGAGAGTTTTTATCACTTTGAACTCTTCCAAACTCTCTTTGGATCAGTTTGGGAGGCTTAGCTCGACCAAATCAGATCCTAGGGACCTTAGAAGACTTAATTAGAGACCTTGGATCATTCCCTAGGGTTTTAATGAAGACAATTGATCATATTTGGCCTCTCCTATATAAATTCATCACTTGTGATGAGTTAGAGGAGAAAGAGGAGGCCTAAAGCTGCACCTAGAACCCTAGCTACGAATTTGGAGGCCATTTGGATCTTGAAGAAGAAGGCTTGGAGCAAGTGGCCGCGCCACGACAAGGGAGGTTAATTCCTCGCCACGCGTCCAAGATTGAAATTTATAAAGACCACACTCAACAGATATTTAACCTCAATTCGTAGAGTCAATAGGAGTGTGGGTCGTCCACAGAGAATGATGGTTAATCCAGATAGGTAGCTTAAAAGAATTCTAATCTAGTGAGATTTGGATTCAAAAATTGGTTTGATTGATTGGTTGGTTTCATTAGCAGTTAACAAACACAAAAGCGGTAATTAAAATTAAATAAAATTAAAATATGGAGAATGGCAACGGGGTTGGATTGGATTAGGGTGAGCAAGTACAGTTTGTAATAGAAAATGCTATTGATTATGGGATAATGGGAAACCTAATCTACAAGATTAGATTAGCCTAAAAGGGTATGGGTGATTAAATATTCGATGATCAATCAGAAGCCATAGATTATCAATACTACAAACAATAATGCATAATCTATGCTAGTAATTACAATCGTCGATTATTCAATCATCCATTAACAGTTATACCATTTGCATTCGATTGTAAAATCAATCACAAAAAACTCATACAATTTAAGATAAACACAATTTTATAAACAACGATCCGCGAATACAAATCGATCCCAACATTCCATAACATTAATTACAAACAGTAACAAAAACCTCACCCAAAACCCTTCTCCAAGCCCCACCGCCAAGAGACCTAGCCTGCCATGTGACAGATCGGCAATCCTTGAACGCTCCTCCACCACATAGTTCGGTTGTAGGACTTTTAGAGAAGGTTTAAAGGTGTTTGGTTCCTAAGAAAGTGCCAAGAAAATCACAAAATCCTAGAATATCCTAAAAGAGAAAGTTGCCCCAAAAAGGGGGGCTGCCCTCTCTCTCTAAAACTTTCTATCTATATCCTACCAAAACCCTAGGGAGTCAAAAGACTCTTATACCCCTCAAACGCAAGCTATTTACAAAGAAAAGTCTCATATTCGTCGAATTTAGGAGTTCTCTATCGATAGCGGATGAACATCTATCGATAGAGAACTCGAACAATGGAAATCGCCCTTGGACAGAACCCGACACCTATCGATAACGAATAGTGCCTATTGATAGACAATTTTTTTTTCCGGGAACTGAAGGTCAGAGGCCATCACCTATCAATAGCGAAGGCCACCTATCGATAAAACTTGCATGAATTTCAAAATACTTGACAGAGGCCATCATCTATCGATACCCATATACATCTATCGATAGATGAGCTTGTCTTCTTCATTTCATGTCGAAACAATGCTCGATGCTTCCTCAGCGGCATCCAAGTCTTTATCCTCAGCTCAGGCTTCATTTAAAAGCACACGAAAATGGGCTTCACAGGGCCAAAAACCTACAATGGGGCAAAAACACACATTAACTCTAAAATAAACTAACAAAGCATGGATATTAAACTAAAATGCCAAAATAGGGCAGCAAAATGCATAGAAAATAGACAAGATCGCAGAACAATCAGCAAGGAAGAAGAAGGCTAAAGGTTAGTTTGAACACATCATTGTGCTTAGAATTGAGTCTTGTATAATATAGTTAGGAATTAGAATTTTCTGGGTAGTTTTGCATATTGCAGAATGTAGGCTTTCATTCCTTTATTTTTTTTATGCACGATTTCGGTTGAGAATGTAGGCTTTAATCATGTATGTTAAGTTAGGGTTGAATGTTTTAATGTTCATGCAATGTTTAACATGTTTAGAGAAAGTTTTATATTCTGTTTTGCATGCTTAAAGTGTTTAGGCAGTGTTTAGCATTTGGTTTGAGTTTTTTGATATCTTGTGAGTATGTTAGCTATGGTTTGATTATTAGGAGCATGTTTTGGATTTTTTTTTTTTATGTTTAGAATGCATGTTAGGAGTTGGTTTTATGCATATTATTTTCTGTTTTATATAAGAATGCATGTTTAGGTAAAACTTGAGTCTTTTGGTATGATAGGATGAGTATGAGTCTTGAGTATTGTATTAGAATAGTTTTGTGCTTGATTATATCATTCCCCTTGACCATGCTTTTCATTATTAATGCTTGGAGTGTTATACAACTTGTGTTCGAGGGAGCATGCGAAGGTAAGTTTCTTCCCTTGTGTTAAATTAAATAGTTTTAAGCATGGTATTTGGTTGCTTTGAGTAGTTTTGCATATAGGGTTTTAGTCTATTGTTTTAGCATGCATGTTAGTATTTATGTTTGATATTTTTGTGAATTAATGATGGTTTTAAAAGCTATTTAAAGTGAATATTCAAATCTGTCCAGATTTGAATATCTACTTTAATGTGACTTAATCACCATTCTTAATCCATTTTTTTGTATAGTTGTATATATGGTAATTTAGGTATATCATATTAGGATGCATTATAGGTCATTTACCTATTTTCTTTTGTTGTTTTCATGTCTTTTAATTCACATTTTTTGTGACTTTCAATTCTGTCCAGAATTTGAAATTAACTTTAAAGTGGATTAAAAGCCATTTTTTAGGGTCAAATCAACCTAGAAACATGTCTAGGTACATTTAGTAAGATTAGATTGCATTTAGGACATTTTCATGCATATTAGTTAACTGTTTTATTGCATTCTTATGCATTTTCCAAAATTTCCAGCATGCATTATTTTTAGTATTCTAGGTTGTTTAGACTAACTTAGGTTGTAGTTTGGGATTCTAGGTTAGGGGAGCCACTTGGCTCCACTCAGGATTCTCCTTTGTTGTAGGAGTCACATCAAATTAGGAATTTTAGCTTGTTTAGGAATCTATCTTCGAGAAAAGTTTCCTAATAAAATTGGAATTTGAGAAGTTGTTTAGGGATGAAACTCCCACCTTGGATGTTGAATTATTTTGAACAAAAACAAACTCTCGAAGATAGAGTCTTAGATAAGGTAGAATACCTCAAATGGTGTAGTTCATTACAATAGGAGAATCCTAGGTATTTGAACTACGTTGAACTTTGATCTCTGTCAAGAAACTGAAAAGTACGTAGGCAGCCAATAGGGCACAAGTCCACCCTTAGGATGACTGTGCGTCTCCTAAGGTCTCTAGGATTGTATTTCTGTTTTATTATTATCTATTATTATCTAGTATTATCTATACTATTTTTCTTGGCTGATTAGATATGATAGGGTTATTTTTATGAGATTTTGATAAAGCCCAAAAGTAATTAGGAGACCTTTAATTAGGATGAGATAGGTGCCTACAGGATGAGTCTTGGAACCTTCCTATCTCATAACTTAGCCCCCAAATCCAAACTTTAATTCAAAGACCATGCTTTTCCAAAATATAGAGTCACTGTTTTATTGAAAATAAAACTTTTTTTTTATGGTTTGCTAATTCCTTAAAAATAAGGTGGTGTGACTCCCAGTTTTTATCAAACTGCTTTCCTTTTTCAAAACTCAATCTAAGTGGACTCCCACAATAGATAAGGATGATCGGGATTGGCTGATCTTGAGTGGATTATAGAGAAGGATAATTGAGTAGATAAAGAGAATGATAAATAGAGAAGGATAATAAGTTATCTACATCCACAATGATAGTGAATCCAATTCCAAACTCAAGCAACAACAAATAAGTGAGTCGGGTCAGGTGGTTCACACCTATACAAAAGTATATGCTCAAAACAAGGTAAGACTTGGAGATTTATAGATTCATATAGGCATACACATATTGAAACATGTTCAAAAACACAAAGTGAGTAGGGGAATGACTAAAAAAAAATTAAACAAAATTAAACAAAAACTACCTACATGTGAACAAAACTACCCTATACATGTGTGAACAACAAGTGTAAACCTCTCCCCTCAACTTGAATTGTGCATTGTCCTCAATGCATGCAAAGAGAAGCATTAAAGACACAATGAAAATGAGAAAGGATGAAAGCACCTGTATGTATTGCGTTAATCCTCTATAACCTTTGAAAAGGTTAGTATACTCACAATAACAAGTAGACAAAATTAAGAAAGAAATGAAATGAAAAATAACTAAATAAAAAGATAAAATCTACTATGTACAACCTACTATTAACATATCATGTCCACTAGGATCAAAAACTGTTCGGATATGCTCCCTCTTTTCCAAACACTTCTTAATTGAGTCACCAAGTGAAGAAAAAACTCATTCAAGAAATTGGGAGCAACTTCTTCCACCATATCCTTATGAATGCCCTTGTTATTTCTTTAAAAAACTTCATTTTTGCTTGATGGAGCAAATTTTAAAATATAGGGCATTAGAATCAAATCAAGCTCAGGTGGTTTGGATGTTAGGGATGAAAGCTCCTCTCTAAAAGAGGGAGGGGTTGACTCCTTAAACCTATGTGGCACCCACTCTTTCTCTTCCAACACAACACTCACCGCCAAAATAGCAGAATTAATCTTTGGATCTTGAGGCACATCACTATCACTAGGATTCACTTTTGACTCGTTAAGAGAGTCTTTCAAAGAAAAATTTTCAAAATTTTCACTCCTAAGTGTGGGGATTGCCTTAACTTGCTCTAGATGATTATTAATGTCATTAATAACTTCCTCACTTTGTTGACCATGAAAATTTGTTTCTGGTTGTGAAGAAAAGTTGTCCTCTTGTTGAAGCACAACCAATAAATTGGTCAAATCGGTAAGTTCATTTCTAATATCATCAATAGCTTGGGCATTAGCCTTTTCGCTTTCCAAGAATTGTTGCAAAACGTCGTCCAAGCTCTCTTGAGGTGGTTCTTGAAGTGGTTGGCAAAATGGTTAACACATTGGATAGTGTGGTGGGGCATAACCTTGGTTTGGGTTTGAGTCAAATTCTTGATATTCTTGACTATCAAAATAGGAGGAATGGCCATCATACTCGTCATTTGGTTGGTCAATAAAGGAATAGTAACCATGGGGCTCTTGAGGAATAATAACCTTATAACCATTGCTCCAATCAAAAATAGGGTGATCTTGCCACCCATGATTATATATGTTGGAATATGAAGAATTGAAAGAGTTACTATGTTGATTAAGAGCATGAGATTGCTCACGGAAGACTTTCCTATACATGGGGAGATTAGGACAAACATTAGTGGAATGCCTAAATGTCTCGCAAATGGCACATGCATCCTCAACTTTGGAAAACAACCTTTCTACTGAATAAGAGTATTGGTAATGACCTCCTTGCATTGGGGTTGGGTCTTGGATAAACTTTTTTTTAATAGAAAAATTCAAAACAACTATTCTACTATTTACACAAATATTTACACATAGATTGAGAAGAACTTACCATACTTGTAATACAATTACAAGTTACCACTAGCTCTTCTTGGATTACTTTAGAACGCTCGCCACTCCCCGGCAACGGCGCCAATTGCTTGAACAAAAAATGCGATTCGTAATAGAATCCCAAGCATAAGAATCCATCGGTTGTCAAGCAATAATACTAAGGGTGTCCCTAGGTCATATTCACATGGAGTGGAACAGGTCTAAATGATCCTTATGTGTTGCAAACCAAAGAATGTAAAAGAAAGTGTAAAATCATGAGGGTTTTGATTGTTGAGTGTTTGTTTATGCTAAATGATGACAACTTGCAAAAAAAAAACTAATTAAGTTAAGTGAGATGAGTCCTATGGATTTATTCCTTCCAAACCTTGGATATATGATTTCTCAAACATATACTCAATCAAGAATCATTTACTCTATGGTCTTAATTGGAGGGTTTAGCAATAGAAGTTCAAATAAAGTGACACAAATGATAGAATGAAGCTCAACACTCTCTTTGACATTTTAGCAAACTTGTGGTGTGCATTTGTGCTCCAGAACCAAAATACAACAACTTACCTGTTATACAATGGTCATGAATATGAAACCACAAGGGTTCAAAAGATGAGAGAGCATTAAGCATCATTCCATAAACATTAGAAGATTATAAGATGAGAGAATACCATTTACCTAGGGTTTGGAGAGAAAATCCACCATGGAACTCACCTTTGAGGTTTAAAACTCCATTAAAGCTAGTTGATGAATCATAAATGCAAGAAACTTGAAATGAAAGCTATTTATATTACTTGAGAATGAAAATACAATGTTTAACAACCAAATGAAAGATTAAACAACCTAAACTAAAGCTTACAAATGAAATGAACAAAGGATATACAAAACTAACACTAAACTAAGCTACTCCTAAGCTAAAAAAATGAAGAATAACTAAAACCCTAACCTAATACTAAGAGAACAATGGAGGAGAGAGCTTCAAAATGGCTGAAAATCCCTTTAAATAGGCCCCCAAAAGATGCCCTAAAGTGCCATTGAAATCTCTACAATGCCCCTCAAAAAATAGGCAATTTACAGCTGAAAAACACAGTTTTCGGGCCTTGGTACCGGTACCACGGGTTTTGGTACCGGTGCAAAATGTTTCTGGAGCTTAAAAAAAGTGGTACCGGTACTACCTCTCAGATTCTCCGAAAATGCCTTAAAATGCTTTGCAAATGCCTCCGACTTCAAATGGTCATATCTCTTTCGTCCGGAGTCGGATTTGGACGTTCTTTATATCGTTCGAAAGCTTGAGAAGTATACTTTAAAACCATGGTGGTCTCTTTGTCTAATTTAATGAGAGAAATAGTATTTTAAGAATACTCAAATTGGTCAAATTTTGCACTTCTTGACTTCATTTGCCCATATCTCCCAAACCGTTTGGAATTTAGCTTTGAAATTTGGTATTTGGCATCAAGACACACTTTAAAGTATGTCATAAAAGTCCCATGACCTTTGAAGAATTTTAAGGCTTGACTCCAAGCTCCAACTTTGCATGCAAAAAGCATCCATTTTATTGCACTTTTCCTACAAGGCATGGAAAAATAAGAAAACATAAAAAGCATCTATTTATAAATAAAAATGGCTTAAATATGCACAAAATGATGGGAATAATGCAATAAAAATATGCAATTATATGGTGCAATCACAAGCTTTGGACGGTCATTTGTTGGCTTTGTTCTAATTTCACTCCAACTCCGAGTTTTTTGGAATTTTAGGACTTTTATTCTTTTATCCGATTTCCTTCAAGTTTTTTTTAGCCAATCTGATTATCAATGTAAGCCCTAGGATCATTTTGGTTACATTTAATCTCAACCGTCTAAAATTTCGAGGATTCTATTTCTTGATAGAAAAAGCAAAGTTAATTACCAAGCCTTAACATAAACATAAATGCCAACAACCCTGACATATAGGATATCAAGTACTAAAAATAATAGTTCAAGCGTTTGACAACTCAAATGTAGCTAAAAAGTAAGATGCACGACCGCCCAAAACACTGCTAAGCCCAATGCAACCTGAGGTGAGTTCCCTACAGCCGAACTCCTCCCAAAAACCTATGAATCTATTTTATAAAACACAGCATGAGCTTGGAAAGCCCAATGGGAATACAACCTAAATCAAAAGTAATAATACAAATACAAGGAACATATAATAAATGTATTTGATAAACCATTTCCATCAAACAAAACATAAAGGTGTGGGTTTGTGTTCAATCATAAATACAGTTCATAAATTATCATTTTCCAAACCTTTCCATAACCAGGCTCACGGACGTATATCATGACGTTGTTCTAGGCTAACAAGCCTCCGATACAACGATAATAAAACCGACCACTACGGGGTCTGACCTCTCGAGAATACCGACTAGTTACCTTGCATGGTCAAGTATCGAGCCACTACGGGGCTATAGTTTCTAGTCCGCACTAGACTCCACCCAGGACCATGCGCCCTTAAATAACCTCCCTGTATACCAACCGTGCCCAAAATACCATGCATATTAGCTCATATAAAACCATTGCCAAACGGGCATAAATATAGATTTGAATGGCAAATACATCAAAACATCATTTCAAATAAATATATCCATCATTCAAAGCAAGAATGAAATTAATAACTCATATGCCATCATCATGAATTCATAAGCACACCACACCAAGGTTTCTAAACAGTTTATGTTCAATGCATCATTGCCATTTCATAAACCTTTCACATTTGAAAATAATCTTTGTAAAACATACAGTATAAATCACTTATCATTAATGTTAGAAAGGTTTAGTATCCTACCTTGACTAGGGAAAAAGTCTGACCTAACAGTGTCCCTATGCAATGCAAAAGCTAGCTTGGGAAAGGATAGTCCTCAGGACTATCTTGATCTGAAATAAAACAACAAAAGATACACATCAAACCCTTGTCCTATGCAACTTAACCCCAAAAGACTAAAACAAAGTCCTTAAGACTTTCTCAATATTCGGAAACTAGGTCTCACAAGCTTTTCGGACATATAAAGAACCGTTGAAATGGAGTCCACATAAGAAAGTTATGTTTATTTAAAACTAAGAAAGAATAAAGGGACTGTAATGCTCCATTACCGATAATGCACTATAAAGAACACTTGAAATGGAGTCCACATAAGAAAGTTATGTTTATTTAAAACTAAAAAAGAATAAAGGGACTGTAATGCTCATTAGCTTAGGAAAGTTATGTTTATTATCGGTAATGGCACCTTGTTGCCAAACTTAGAAATATAGCATTACCGATAATGCACCATAGCATTATCGGTAATGACCACTCTCCACCAAGCCCAAAGAGAAAGCATTACCAATAATGCACTATAGCATTATCAATAATGGCCACTCGGGAAGCTCTAACCCGAGCTCCCATGGAGTCCAACATACCCCAAACCTCTTCAACACACTCCAAACTTCAAAACTCCACTTCAAACCTTAAATCCATCAACACCAAACCTCAAAGACACAAGATTTACAAAAATAACTCAAAGCAAAGGCTCAAAACCTATGAAACTCACATGCAAGCATCAAATATCGAAATCTTCTCAAAACCTCCCATCAAAACCATAAATCTAGACCTAAACAACATGCTAATCACCAATATCACAACCCAAAACCCAAACCCAAACCTCATTCTTTCACAAATCTAAAAATAACCAAATGGGTTTGAGATACAAAGGAAAAATGGGAAAGAAACAATGCTAAACATGCAAGAAATTCACCTTTGACGACAACGATGAGGCCCGGCAAACTCTAGCGACCACTCCGGCAACTCACTCTCTCTTCCTCCCGGCTCACTATCCCTCTCTTCTTTCTCTAACTTAAAAAAATGTAAGAATAAAAGAATGAAGGCTGGTTTGGTTTTTAAATAGACTTGGGACATGTTGGGCATTTTTGAAATGTTAAACATTTTTTTTCTAAAATAATACAAATCCTCATTTAAAAATACTTAAATAATGATTTAAAAATCTGGGTTTTCACAATTTGGATTAAATTTAATCTCGATCGTCCATGCTTGAGCCAAAAATCTAGAAATAGGGGTCCTCTCTTCATTGTTTTTCATTCAACTCTCACTCAAGTTTTGAGAAGCTCTCTAACATAAAGAGAGGAGGCTCAAGGAAGATTTCCAGCAGCCTTGAAGGTATTTATTTATCTTCTTCTTCTTCTAATTTAATAATTTTTTTCTTTTCTCTCTCTTCTAGTTATGTAAAATGAGTTCCACTCTAGTTCTCTATAATGAATTATCTTATATTTTACTAGAAGGATTTAATAATTTAAAGTTTTCTTCTTTTTAATCTTCTTTCTTCTAGTATGTAGTAGCATGATAGGTTTACATGATAGCTTAGGGTTATTACATGTTCATATGTATGATAGCTTAGGGTTTACTATTTCATGTTCTTATGCATGTTAGTTCTAGGTTTCACTATTCTTCATGCATGATTAGTTTTAAAGTTTACTACTTCTTATGCATGTTTAGAATTCATGTTCATACGTTAGTATGCATGCTTAGGTTTATGTTATTATTTTATGCATTATTGTTTGTGACATATAATTGTGGATGAGGGAGCGCTTGCATTAAGTAAGTTTCTGCTCTTGTGTTACTTTTGTTGTTATTTTCATGCATGCATAATGATAACATGTTAGTAAGTTGCATTTAGGATCATCCTAGTTAGCATATTTAGGGTTTAGTTAACTCCTAACATGGTTTAGAATAATTTAAGTTGATGTCCATGCAACTTAAATTAACTAAAGCATTTTTAGAATCAAAGCTCTTAGGGTTTTTAACATAGAAATTGCAATCTAGGTCCTTTAGAAAGCATTAGAGTAAAGTCGTTTATTGTTTGCATGCATTTGCATATTTATTTCTCATGTTTTCATTAAATTTAGTTGCTGTCCAGAATTGCATATTAACTTAGAAACATGTTAAGGTTCATAATTAACCCTAGTATAGGTTGAAATAGCCTCCAGATACAAGTAGGATTAAATGTAGTTTAGAAACCCTAAGTTAGGAGAGGTTTCATGGATTAAGTGTAGTTTAGAAACCCTATGTTAGGAGATGTTTCTTACTTCCATAAGACAGTTTTATTGTAAGAATTAAATTCCAATCATGATCAGTTCCTTTAATTCAATTAGAGTTCTGGTCTTGAGAGACTTATTTTTTTCATATAAAATTGTTTTAAAAACAAAATTTTGTTTTTAAGTGTTTTTATTCAAATAAAATTCTATTTTTCAAGTATTTTTATCAAAGTTAAACACTTTGAAATAGAGTTGTTTTTATCAAATTGGACTCTTTAAAAGCGTTATTTTCAAAATCAAATACTTTTTGGATAAGAATCCTATTATAAATTAAAGTTATGTTTTAAAATAAAGAATTATTCCAAAATAAAGTCTCTCTAGAATAGAGTTTTAAATGAGTTGGATTATTGAAAGATAAGCCTTTAAAAAGGATTTGCATGAATGTAGTTCCCTACAATAGGGTGAGTCCTATGTAAATTCGAACTACGTAGACTTTAAAGCTTACTACGAAACTAGTAAGATACGAAGGCGCTAATAGAGCTCAAGTCCGCCTTAGGATACTAAGTATATTAGGTTTTTAGGATTTTGTTTGATTTTTATTTTATTATGTGTTTTAGTTAGTTAGGAGTTATGTGCATGAAATTTTAAATAGCCCAAGTAAATTAGGAGACCTTTAATTAGGGTGAAGTGGGTGCCTACAAGATTGTATTCTTATAACCTTCCCACATCACAACCTAGTCTCGAATCCATCTCTGGTCGTTGATCATGCTTTTTCAAAATTATGGAGTTGTTTTGTTTTGAATAAAATAAAACATATTTTTTATAGTTTCCTTATTCCTTAAAAATAAGGCGGCGACTCCTTTTTTTTTTTTCAAAAACCCAATTCCGCTAATGTGGATGCATCGAATTCCCGATAGTTCTCAATTTCATATTCTTCTTCTTCTTCATCCAAATAGAAATCAGTGCTTAGTTCGACGATCTGAGGATAGGACTGATTGCCCGACATCGTCGTGTCCTTTAATGGACTGTACACAATGAAGATTGATATGCCGGTGGAGTTTTCATTGCTGATAGAGTTTCACTATCATCACCATCGTGACTTGCCCCCTCAGAGGATGTCGCAGTTTTTGATCTAGCTAATGGAGGTTGCTATAACATTGTCTTCTTCGACTACTTGAGAATCAGTAGTCTATGTAAGAGGCCAATTCAATCACTACAAGAGAAATTGAACTATACCAAAGGTTACAGGTATGTCGATGATGGCTTTCCTCCTCCTTCTTCTTCAAATTATACAACAAAAAGAGGGGTGTTAACCATCGAGATTTGAGGCCCACATCGGACTTGGGATTTTGAAAAGAAAATGAGTTGCCACTTTATTTTTAAGGAATAAGGAAACCTTAAAAATGTTTTATTTTATTAAAAATAAAACAACTCCATATTTTTGGAAAAGCCTGAACAACGAATCAAAGATGGATTCGAGGGCTAGGTTATGACGTGGGAAGGTTCTAAGAACACAATCTTGTAGGCACCCACTTCACCCTAATTAAAGGTTTCCTAATTTACTTGGGCTATTTAACATCTTTTCCACGTATATGCATAAATCAACTTAACTATCTAAAACAAATAATAAAAAGAAAATCAAACAAAATCCTAAAAACCTAGGACACTTAATATCTTAGGGCGAACTTGAGCCCTATTAACGCCTACGTATCTTACTAGTTTCCTAGTAAGCTTTAAAGTCCACACAGTTCGAACTAACATAAGACTTATCCTATTGTAGGGAACTACATTCATGCAAAACCTTATGCAAAGGTATATCTTTCGATAATCCTAACTCATTTAAAACTCTAATCTATAAAGAGTTTGTTTTGAAAATAATTCTTTTTGAAAGAATTCGATTTTGAAAGTAATTCTTATTTGAAAATCCTATTTGAAATATAACTCTACCACAATACTTATATTCAAAGTAGGTTTTCTTCATAAAACACTTTTGATTTTGAAAAAGACATTGAATTTGTAATAAAAACATAATTTCATTTTGAAAAGAAGTCTCTTAAGACTAGAATTCTAATTGAATACAAAGCTTTAGCATGATTGTAATTCTAACAATAAAAGAGTCCTAAGGAGGTAAGAAACCTCACCTAAACCTAGGGTTTCTAATCTTATACTTAAGCTAAGTGTATCAAGAGGCTAAATTTAACCTAAACTAGGTTAAAGTGAACCTAAACATGCTTCTAAGTTAAAATGCAAATCTAGACAGCAACTTAAATAACATAAAATCATGCTTGAAATCAATGAAGAATGCCCAAAATGAATGAATATGCAACCCTAATTATTCTAGGTGAACCTAAATGCAATTTCCATGTTAAAACAACCTAAAAACTTGATTTTTAGCATGCTTTGAAGCAATTTAAGTAACTAGACAACAACTTAAATTATCTTAAACCATGCTAGAAATCAATCAAAATGCTTATTTCTACATCCTATTATGCAACTAACTAACATGTTATCAATATGCATGTATTAAGAACTAAAATCAGCAAAAGTAACACAAGGGCAGAAACTTACATTATGCAATTGCTCCCTCATTCACAATTGTAAATCACAAGTAACAATGCATAAAAAAGTAAACCTATTTAACATAAACATATATCAAAACTCTAATCATGTTCATGCTCCTAAACTCAAAGATAAAATAAAAGCCCTATCATGCTTCTAAAAACCAGAAAATAATAAAAACTCCTGTCATGCTCTTATATAAAATATCATAACCCTAATCATATTTCTAAATAATTAAACAAAACTCCTATCACATTTCTATAAAAGAGAAAAAAAAATCCTAACTATACTTTAAAAGAAAAGAAGAAGAAGAATAAAAGAAACTAGAAGACGTCAAAGCCTAAACCTAGCATGCTTCTAATAAAAGAAAAGAAATAAAACAAGAGAAGATGAAGAAGAGAACTTACCTTTAGGGTTGCCAGAACTCTTTTCCTTACCCTTCTTTCTTCAAGCAAATAAGCTTCCAAAAATCTTCCAGAAAATCGAATGCTAAAACTCTAAGCTAAGGTCCCTATTTATAGAAAATTAGCTCGAGCGGTCTAGATCGAATATGATTAAGATGATCCTAAGGCTCACATTGAGTCCCCTAAGGTGTTAGGATATCAGATTAGGCCAAAAAAACTTATAGAAAATCAGATAAATGGGTCAAAGAATCCGAAAATACGAAAAAACTTGGAGTTGGAGTGAAATAAGGCAAATCCTACAAATGATTGTCCAAGGCTTGGACAGTAGCCGTCCAGTAGCCTTCTAGGCCTTAGACGGCCATCAGAGGGCTCATTCAATTTTTGTAAAAATTCGAGTCCTTTTGGGACTCTTCAACTTGTTTTTGACGTATCTTTTTCGTTTTAAGTCCGAATTAGATGATTCAAAAGCCAAAATGATTAGGACTCAATCCTCTATGTTTTTAGAGGGTTTTAGGCTAAAAATCCTTAACCATGGTTAAGGGGTTAGGTTAAACCAAGTTGGTTAATTGTTATGAGCCATTTGACTTAATTTTGGTTTGAAAAATTGGCTAATCAATTGGTTTAGAAACAAAATGTCACTTCATAAAACATGTTTTGAAAATCAATATTGAAAACATTTCAAGGTTTTGGAAACATTAATTTTAGAAAATTAATTGAATCACAATCAATTTTGGTTCAAACCCTAACAATGGTCAAATGACCATGATGAACCATCATAAGCCAAAATGTTCTCAAAACATCATTGCTAAATTAAATCTCCTAACTACACTCTAAACATCTATACAAATCCAATGAAACAAACCAGGACGAATTCAAAGGTTAAACATAAATTATGCAAGAAAAATGATAAAAATGCCCTTAAAGTCACAAAATTCTTATTACCCAAAATCGAGTCAGAAACGTACATAAAATATTAGCCCCTAATTATCTCAGGAAAAGCGTAATTTAGAGAACTAGGGTTCTGAGGCTTCTTTCTCCGATGATAATTGGCTATTCACAACTAATTAGGGAATGCAATGATGACTTGTGTTCCATAAGTCAAAAATGGGGTGTCTACAAGAGGCTGTATAATTCTGAAGTTCTAGTCTTGAGACATTATGCCTAAAAATATATTCTCCCACATCCATGTATCAATAGAACATCTCTTATGAATGTTGTTAGCCCTAAGGTTCTTGACCTTATTTTGATGATAACTAAACCATACCTTTCTTCTAACAAATGGTTGAGTGTTATGTATCCATAGATTGTCTTTAGAAGCCTTCATCAACATTCATCAAGCATTCCAAGTGCTATTTATTCAAATCAAAGCTCATGGTGATAAACTACAAGTGTCAAAGCAATTCAAAGATGTTCAATCCTTGAAGACCAACTTGAAGACTTGCTCAAAGCTCATAAAGGCCAAGTTGAAGTCAAGTTGATCTACATATACTTTAGGAATTCTTTGTAAGACTTCTCTCATGATCAATTGTGTAAAGTTCAAGAGAAAATGTTTTTCATCTCATTATGCATTAGCATTCATGCTTACTTTGCTTTCAAAATTGACCAAAAATATTTTGAAATACTTAGTTAATTTGTCAAAGTGTTTAGTGTTGATTTTGACTTAGAAATTTCGAAGTATTGCCTTTACAACTTCACTAGTCGACTAATGATTTCTTAGTCGACTAATCCTCTCTTGCTAGTCGACTAATGGAAGGTCAGTAGCTATGTTTTGGTTGCAATTTTTCTAGTCGACTAATCGCCCTTGGCTAGTCGACTAACCGATCCCGGATCAAAATTTCTCAAATGTTTTTAAGTTGGTAGTCGACTAACCCCTCTTATCCTAGTCGACTAACAAACCCAGATTTTAATCATTATGATTTTTGCTTAGCTAGTCGACTAACAAGCTTGTCCTAGTCGACTAACCGAGCCCGGGAATGAAAAATGCCTTGTTAGTCGACTAACAAGCTTGTATTAGTCGACTAAGGGTTCTGCAACTTCAAAACGGCTCTTTCTTAAACTAGTCATTCAAGCATTAAATGTTCTCCAACCACCCTAAAACCTTCCTAATCCGACTTCTAGGGTTTCAAATGGTCACTTGGGTTTTGGATGACTATATATTGAAGGTTGGTGATCATTTATTGTTCACCAAGAGATTAAAATCTTTTGTCTTACATTCATTACTCTCAAGCATTCAATATTCACTCTTCTCATTGATTAAAAACTCTTATGCTTCATCCATTTGATCTCTTGAGAAGTTATTGTGCTCTTGTATTGATTACAAATCAACTTTGAGAAGCATTCATTGTATCATTCAATATTCAATATTCAATCTCTTGTATTGTGAATTTTGTAAGGGTGGGAGAACTCTTGTGGGTGAGTTGTCTTCCACCTTGAAAGAAGGCAAGTTGTAAAGGTTTCTCCACCTTGAAGGAGTTGCTTAGTGGATTAACCCTCTTGACGAAGTTCTTGAGGTGTGGATGTAGGCGGAGACCGAACCATGTTAAATCTTTGTGTTTGATTCTCTAACTCAATCTCTTTACTTTAAATTTTTATTTTATATCTTGTTGTATTGAGTTGATATTCAATCTTGCATTTTACTCAACCAATTTCTAGTTTGCAAAAATCTTATATCTCATTTTTGAAAGTATTTTTATTTGCCTATACTCTATTCACCGCCCCCCACCCCTCTAGAGTATATTTTGGGCCAACAATCCACGATTGAGGCTGATCTAGTTATTTTCTCCCACATCCACATATCAATAGGGCATCTCCTATGAATATCATCCACAGTTGAGCCTGATCCAGTAATAGAACCTAATGTATGACCTAGAGTGGCACGAATCTGCAATAAATAAATAGAAAATTTGGAGATAAGGAAGGCTAGATGTGCTAGCCATAAAATAAAGTACACGAAGATATGTAACAAAGAGAGATTGTCAAAAAAAAAAAATGCAGTGAATTCAAAATTGAGGAAATTTATCAAAAAAAATGCAATGATGCAATGAATTCACACACAAAAAAAATGACAATGAAAATACTCAAAACGCATTGAAAATAAACCAAATGTAGTGAAAACACTCAAAGACGCAATGAAAACACTAAAAAAGGCAATGACAACACTCAAAAATGCAGTGAAAGCACTCTAGAGTCACAGTGAAAAGGTGAGTGAAAACACGCTGAAGGGTAGATATGCCATTTTTTAAAATATTTTTAAAAGTTTAGGACTTTTCGCATAAAAGAATTTATAAACAGGACTTTATGAAGGAAAAAATATTTTGGTGGACTTCTTGCATGAAATATTTCTTATTTGGGACTTGTGGCCAAATTCCCCTATTAGAAATTGGAAGAAAGTGTTAAAAGAAAGAAGATGCAAATCCTTTGGCTATTATTTTCCAAGTGGAGGAATTAGTAATAACCAAGTGACCATGTTTTTTAGGTGACTGTAAAGGTGAAGGAGTCGGTGGAAGAATGGTGTTTTTGTGTATAGATGTTGATATCTCATGCTTGTCTTCTTCTTTTTGTGTCTAATGTATGTTTTGATTTCAATGAACTTCTGAATGTTACTAACATTTATAATCGGATGATTAGTTTCTTATCTTCAACTGGCCACATTTTTCATGTTTGCTATCATTTTTAGTACAAGTTAAAATGATAAATTTGTGTAAAAAATATTATATTTTCAAGTTTTCCAGGCTAGTTCGCAAGGGAACTCCATGTTTCTTAAAACAATACTAACCTCCACTGTTAAATTGCTTCTAACTCCTACCACTGTAAGTATTCACGACAAACCCTGCTCCTATCCTTCATTTTAAGGTCCAAAATACAAATACAAAAACAAAAACAAAAACAAAAAAATCCTTCCTTTTTTCCAAAAAAACAGAAGTGGGATTTCTCACACCACATACTTCTTTTTTCTGTTTGGGTAGAATTATATTCCATATAATTGCGGAAGAAAAATACTAGCAATGCCAAATTTTAAACCAGACGTTTGAAACTATTTGTTTCGTGCATTTCAAAAATACATATAAATAGAGATTCTATCACGCTCCCATATTGGATAGTTTAAAAAAATTTAGTTCAAATTTGATCCCCATAGTATTACTCAAAAATTAATAAAGAGACTTGGGCCTAGCCTTAACCTGGACCATCTAGGGGTAGGAATGGCCTGTCTCAAAACTCAAGCAGCCTTGGCCAAAGTACTCAAATTTCAGCCATTACATTAGGATACCTTTAATATGGGAAATCGCATTGGGTTAATAAAAAGCTATTCCTTCTCGGGTATTATTGATCTATTAGCTGTTCAAATACATGTAACAAATAGGCTGCTGCTCCCTACAACTACCCAACAATAATGTAGAAAGGAAAAAAAAAAAAATTCAAACCCCTTCTCCTCTAGGTGAGAAGCAGAATGGGCACCCAAGCCAGCGCCGCAAGGGGTCTGCGTTAGTCTTCCTCAACAAAATGCTATCATATGTATCAAGAAGCCATTGCCAAGAGTGGCCCATACCCGTTTCGATGCGACTTCTGCCATCTCCATGCAGTTTGCAAACTCTCTTGAAGATCAGTGTATTTTGCTGTCCAGTTCAGATGACGCCTGATCTTAGTTGGATCACTGTACACTTCAGCATAGTCACCAGGACGGCGGCTAAGGTATTCGACTTTGATATCCACCCCAGTTGCCTTCTTACATGCCTCCACAAACTCCTTCACCGATCTACCTGTGATCACTCAAAAAACCCCAAAACAGGCTTTAAAAATAAATTTTATACAGAGAATCGAAAATCTTCAATGTACAACCAAAGAGTGTGCCAAAACTAAAATAATGACACTCGATCTTTATACCCTACCTTTTCCAGTGCCAACGTTGTAGATTCCGACTTTCTTGGGCTCTGCCTTCTCAAGAGCTTTCACATGAGCATCAACCAAATCTGTAACATCAATATAATCCCGTATACAAGTGCCATCAGTAGTTTTATAGTCTGTTCCTTTAACCTGCATAGGAGCCAAAATGCCCAAAACATGAAAGATTAGCACAACTGTAAGGAATTCACACATTATTATACACATAAAAGAGCACAGACTTCGCTCCATCATGCCTTGGTGTAGCACTTTTCAATTGGAAAGAAATGGTTTTCAACTAACAAGTAGATTGTTCTTCTTCTTACTATTATTACTACTACTACTACTTTTGGCCGAGTCCAAACTTGTCCAAATTGCCTAGTTTATGGGCAAAACATCATTGGATAATCCAGCTACACAGTCCAAGTTTCCCAAATTTCCTAATTTTATGTCTGAATTAAAATTTTAATGAAATGAAAAGGTGCCGTTTTGTTTTTTTTTTTTTTTTGTTTTTTTTTTTTTTAAATAGCTGAATTTCCCAAGCACAGCTGGACAAGTGTACGGATAAGTCTTCAATATGATTCGAAAGAGTGTCCATATTTGAATTCAGTGAACATGTCATGCTTCTAAACAGGAAAATATCAATGGATGGCAGATTTGGCATACCTTCAGCCCAGGAATAATACCCCGAGCAGCATCAAAACAAGCACCAGATATCCGTCCATGCTCACGCAATTCAGGTCTGGGAGATTCTCCTAATCTTCCCTCTGGATCTGACCCAATCACATTGAAGTATCTGAAGATTTTTGACAAAAACAAAAAATGAGTCCATAATTATCATGTTGAGTGCTTCTGCTTATCAAAGTTTTTCTTTTAAAAGGAGGAAAAACCCAACAGAAACCCTTTGTGGCAAAGGCCCACCCTTTTTTTTTTTTTTTTTTTTTGGCGGGGTGTAATTGAAAGCCCACCCTACTAACACACACTAGTTTGAATATACAGCAGAGCATGAGTGAGTCCCATCAGAATCTACTTGGACTAACCCGTGCTTTTGTTCAACTCTAGCCATGAACAAGTGTGTAACTTCCCATGATGCTGGGATTACTCAATAAAGAAATAGTTAGATTTACCGTGCCAATCAAGTAGGACTGAAAATTTCAAACTTATCCAAGGAATCTTTTTTAAGAAATGCTAGATTTTTTTTTTTTTTTTCTCAGAAAAACCCCCCAGTGACTAAAAAGAGGGTTTTTAAGTTTAAAAGAAAAAAAAAAAAAAAAAAAAAAAAAAAAAAAAAAAACAAAAGAAAGAAAAGGACTAAATTTACAACGGTGAACCAGGATCACCAATAACAATTACTTGCTTTCAGACTAGCCCCATTTTCAGCAGAGAATTACACCCTACTAGAGATACTCGGATTTGATCCAGGCTCTAAGGAACTTAACACTTGAATGGTACAGAAATAGGACCCTCTCAAAGAAAATGTATATGTTTAGGATTTAACAGACATAATGCATATTTTTCTGTTTCTAAAGCTCCTTCCGTTTTTCAAAGTGAAAGGTAATATTCTTTTGTGACCGACAATATAGTAAAAGTTTAGTTACAAATAGAAACAACAATGGTAGTCAACATGCTGGTCTTCATGTTGATACTACTTCTGTCCAATTGCTAAGCCACTCGATTAATGGACAATGGACGAATTGTGGGAGATTTTGCACACAAGACTCTTATCATGTTGCAAGAACCCCTCTAAAAGAGAATTTATCTCATAGCAGCAAATGAAACCGAAGGACTAAATTTCCTATTGATACCCTTATTCATGTAGTATAGATCAAATATTTTGGGTATGCTCATGGTGTAAAACCATTTTCCTTATTCGAATAATATTTATATTTAAAATGTAGCAAGGGAAGAGAAGCACAAATACTCATTAGAAGGTTAGTACCTACTAAGTTTCCAACCTAAAAGCCTAAGCTTGTAGGTGGAGGGCCAATACAAGTATACGAAGCTATAGCGAGCCTTTTATTTAGGCAATGTGGGATAGAGTGGATTCTATTTTTCTACACTCCACCTCACGTGCAGGCTCGTTTGGGCCTTTCCACATGGATAACCAATGCTCTGATACCATGTTAAGTTTCCAACCTAAAAGCCTAAGCTTGTAGGTGGAGGGCCCTTACAAGTATATGAAGCTATAGCAAGCCTTTTATTTAGGCAATGTGGGATAGAGTAGATTTTATTTTTCTACAGTCCCCATGAAACAATACCAATGTCAATGAAAAGAATACAAAATGACCCCACCCCACTCCCCCAAAAAACAATCCAAAATGTAGATTTAAACACAAACCTTAGGATCATGACAGCCATGTTTGAGTTTTTAGAGAAATCCAAAATGATATCTTCAGCCATCTTCTTTGCTTTTCCATATGGATTGATTGGGGCCTGCATTTATGGAACAATAGAGATAAGTTGGTTTGCAATACAACCCCAAAAGCATCAAGATAAATTGAAGCATGCCAATTCCATATTCCATTGCTTTAAGCAAATAAAAAAGAGAGAATTGTACTCCACAAAAAAACCAAAAGTTCTTCAACTTTCACCTGTGGAGTGTCTTCCGTAATGGGCATCTTTTCAGGCTCTCCATATGTTGCACAGGTACTAGAATAAATCAATGTCTTTACACCATACGCTGCCATAGCCTCTAATACTACCAAGGTATTCGATGTAATATTGTGATAATACCTGTGCAGCATGGTCAATGATATCATTATTAAGGACATTTTCTGGAGGATTGAACAAAAGGAAATGTTACACTATGAATGATAATATCAGCAAAGAGATTAAAAAGAATAAGATACTACTATAACAGTGGGTGAAAAGTAACAATATAGAATCTCTAAATCATTCAGGTTCATATACTAAAGAAAAATAAAACATTTTATGGATCCATTGAAATATACCATATAAAACAAGGTCAAAACCAAGTAATAAATTAAACCTTAAGATAAAAATTTACAGTCAAACTTCGCAGACAATACGTGAATAAAAGATATGAAAGTTGGATCTTGATGTACACATTTCAAGACTGAGAGAAAAGGATGTTTGTTGTGATAAGATGTGCAATGAAATTTGCATTAAGAATGGTGCACATCAATAAAACCTCAAAAAGGCCACCATATTACACAACACCCCAAGCCCCAGTATCTAATGCAATGTTTGGTTATGCTTTTGTCAGCAATAGTTTTATTTTCAACAATAATGGCTGTATTTAAAATAAGAAATTAAGGAAAAAAAAATGGAACAAGACAAAGCAAGGAACAAGGACAAGTACTTCAAAGAAAAAAGCGAGGAAAAGTAAAAGCATACAATTGCGAGGTCCGCGGACTAAACATAAACCAATGCAGGACAAATAACAGAGGGAAAAAGTATTACAAAGGTTTCAGACAAAAAAGTTCTGCTTAGCAAGAAAATCCACATCACTATCCACAAGAAGTTGCACCAACAAGAATTGAACATCCAAACTGCTAAGACAATCCACTTATCTGTCTCAGCCTGCTTCCAATCTCTGAGCCATGAAAAACCCATAGAAGAATCTCCTTCAACGAGGTCTCTTGCGATGAAGAGACTAAAGCAATACCTTTCATATTTGCCAAGGTGTCATGCTACGAATACGATTTCTAAAAATGATTTCACATATTACCTATGACAACAATGATCGCTCTTGCGACACATAGACAACAAGATGAAAAGATAAAACAGGAGGCCAGCCCTCTCATTCTATTTTGAAACCTAAAATATGAAAGTCCTCGCCAAAAACCATGCTGAAAATCTGAAATACTTTAAATCATTTTATTGCATGAATCATCAGAGATCATTTAATGGAGTGTACAAGTCCATTTCTGTACTACATTGAGTCAACGTCCATGTTACACTTCAATGACCCACCAATACAATATGAATGGTTGGTTATGCTTCTAGGACTTAAGAATGCTCCACATATATTTCAATTAAGAATGGATACTATTCTTAAACCTTACAAAGAATTTTGTATAATATATGCAGATGAAATATTAAAATCAAGTAGAATGAAAAAGAACATAAGGAGAATGACAATGTTGAAGAAATAAGAAAATGACGGGATAATACCATCAAGAAAAAGGAAAAATTAAAAAAGAAAAGACAGACTTTCATAAGGTTTCAATGATATATCATAAGCTCTGAAATGTAACAATCGTTTCCAGGAATTCCTTAATGTCTTTCATTTCTCAGTGTACAAAATGACAGTTTCCAACAAAATATTTAAAATTTTTTGGGTATAATTCCATGGAGAAAAAAAAACCAAATATTTTGGAAGTTCTTTTTTCTTCAAATGTGAGTTAGTGAGTTAGTCAAAGAAGAGATGGAGTTCTCAAACAAACTGAAAGAGTAGGTACTTTTTAGCTTTTATTGGATAAATTTTGGCAGCTTTTCAGAACAGAATTCTCGTAAAATGTGGCATGTATGACTATTATTCAGGAAAATAAAAATAAGTTTCTGTTCACCCAATTTCAGAAATGGGAATGCAGATGAACATTTAAGCATGTTCCACAACATCAGTCCGGTTTTGATTTCCGCAAAATATTGGGGCAAGATATTTTCAGCTTCTAAAGGAAAAGCTCAAGCTCATGAATTGTTCTGCTTCTCTTAAGGAGAAGTGTATGGATATTCAGCTGCATCATTCAACATCACCATGAAATCTTGAGATGCAGTTCTAATATTCAAATTTATAAAACATAAACTTATGCAGCAATTTTCTGAAGCCAGTTCTCACATGCAAAAACAACATACTTTTTCACTACAAGTTCAGTTGATATTAAACGGGCAAAAATTATATATCATAAACAACACTTACCTAAGAGGATCAAGGGTGCTTTCCCCAACATATGCAACAGCTGCAAAATGCATCACAGCATCAAATGCATTTTCTGAAAATATTTTGTTAACCTGAAATATTAATTAAGGAAAATATTTGCAATATCAATGTTTTACTGTTGACATAAATATCGCATAAAATGTTTGATAAGGATACAGCTTTCGCATCCCCCAGGTCAGCATAAATAAACTGAAGCCTTCCAGGTTCTGGAAATAATTCTTGTAGAACTTTGACGGCGCCTAGGTTTCCTCGAGATAGGTTGTCCTGACAAAAAGAGAATCATTTTCCTTGATGATCTCAAGTAATAAACAATGACAAGTTGCAAATTAGTAGAAAAGAATTTCTACAAATTCTGAAAGAGAGATACCACTATAGTTACACGGTATGAGTCCTTCAGAAGTCGTAATGCAGCATGTGAACCAATAAAACCGGCACCTCCCGATACTAAGACATGAGTTACCCCTTCTTCATGACGAGAGAACTGGAAGAAAATGAAATTAAAAAAGTAAAAAATAATAACAACGCAAATTTTGAAAATAGCATAAAGCTTCATTCAATTGTTAAGAAGTCCTATGAAAAGAAATGAAAACTTAGTATCTTACAACAGATACTCCAACAGCAACCAGTTATCCGAGTTCAATTTTTCATTTTTACCCCTATGTATCTTTTAGGCAATCAAACAAAGGATATGTGAAACTGAAAAATAAAAATAGCATTTCAAACACAAAAAGGCGCCATCAGTTTACGAAGTGCTACATTGTTGTTTAAAATATCTCCAAGATCCCCGATATATCTCCAGTAGATATATCTCCAATGCATCCGTATATCGGAGGGTATCAATACGATATTAGACTTAAATATCTTTACTGATATTTATCTAAATATGAGTCTGAGGTGGAGATTCTTTTGTATACAAGATTATTGATTTATTCATTTGTTTTATATATATATATATATACAGAAACGATCCAATACAGCATAAACTTCTCTTGTATATATTTAATTTGCAATATTTTGATTATAAATTATGTATTATAGTTTAATTCATTACTTTGCAAAGCTTCGTTGAAAATTTCCATGTTTAACTTATAATATCAATCATATCTATAAATTGATATCAATATTTTCGATATCGATATATCTGTTGATATACCTATGTTTTGGGACCATCAATATATCTATCGATACCAATATTTAAATCCTTGGTTGGGAGTAGTAAAAACACTGTTTATGGTAATATCCAATTTTCCAACCTATTGGTAAATGGTAGAAATCTAAGTGTGAAAGGTACCTTTAAAGAGGCAGGACCATTCCAACCAAAGGCATAACTTATTCACACCTATAATACACGGACTCTTCACTTCACCCCGAAGTACCCGCACCCGATACTCGGACGAGGATAAGGGTACTCCAACCGGATACTTCAAAAGAGTGGAAAATATATGAAAAAAAAAACGAATCCGACACTTGGACACATACCCTTACCCGAGTCCGTGTAACATAGATTCACACTATAGTCATAGTTTTGACAACTACTTGTCAAATACAAAATAGCACGTATCCTAGATGCTAATGATTTGGCAGTGCATATGAACTGCATACATCTGTGATCTGCTGCGTTAAATTGACCAGCTTAAATGGACCTAACAAGCAGCACACAAATAATGATTTCTCCAAAGAGGAAGACCAGATCGGTGGTCATGTTGCCATTCTTGTTACATAGTCATACAAAAATATCCCTATAGCATAAGTCTTTGAAAGAAGAAAGTATCACAAAGCGTGATAGTATCAGTCAAGGTAATAGTCACCATTCTTTGTTCTTCAATAAATCAAATTAATCATGATATATGGATAAGGACATTAGTATCACATTTCAACAAGGATATGAGATTTTTATTCAATAATTGCACAAAGTCTAGAAACGATAACATAGCTATGTGTATGTAAAAGTAATGTACAGAAAATCTACGAGTATGTGTTTAGTATTGGTAAAGAGAAACTGAATGGGTTGCCTTTAATTATCAAGTCAAAATATAATCACCATAATATATACTAGACATAGCAATGCGCAATGCGTGTGCAAAGAAAAAAGTGAAATAGTAATTTATACAAATTTAAAAAGAAACAATTAAGTACAAAAATTTTAATTAAAATGTAGCTATTAAAAAATTAGGGAGAGAAATGGAATAGGGTCCTTATAATAATAATGAGTTATGGGTGGTGTGGGAATTACATATAGATCCTCCTATTTTTGTAAATATATCTTTTTGGATAGTGACAATTGTTATTTCTGTAGAGAAAAAAAGAATGTGAGCATGCTAAAAGTTTTGTTCCCCTATATTATAGTATAGATATATAAAACAAGCGCAAGCTCATGGCACACACATGGGGACATCAAAGTCAGGTACAAGTTACCAACAACCCAATCACCGGCACTAAGAAACATCCCACATATCTTATGAACTGACTACATGAACCCAGTTTTTGATGTTCCTAACTATTAACCAGGCTTGTTCCTAACTATTAAAACAAGCGCAAACTCATGGCACACACATGGGGACATCAAAGTAATGTACAAGTTACCAATAGCCCAGTCACCGGCACTAAGAAACATCCTACGTATCTTAGGAACTGATTACATGAACCCAGTTTTTGATGTTCCTAACTATTAACCAGGCTTAAGTAATGCAAATGTTGTTGTGAACAAAACAATGGGGATGTAGAGCACAACATTAAACACAAATATCATGAGATCAACTCTATGATACAAATATCGTGAGATCAACTCTATGGCAAATTCCTTTGCCAAGCATGGTCTCATTGAGGATAGACTTATCATGTGGGGGACGCCCTTAATTTGTTCATAATCTGCTCAACGATGTTTGCCATGGATGTTCCATCCCTGAGCTCAATCAGCCTAATAGAATTTCATTTCAACCTCAAGCCCAAAAAGAATTTAACATAAAAGTAATTGCAATATCATCATTTTTTTTTTTAAAATATCGCTGAGTTTATAATATATACATCCCTAATTCAAAATCATTCATTCTTTTAAGCTAGACTCTAGAAAATCAGACCATAATAAGCACATAAAAAAAGGCTACTTACTATAGAAGGTTTATGCTGCATAAAAGTGTCTACGTTCACTATGCTGAAAATTGCTTTGACATAAAATGTAGCTAAAAGATGCAGATTTAATTATGGGATCAAGTACTTACCACGCTTGGGGTATTGAAAGTTTGGGATTGCTTCAGCATGATAATGCATATTGCCGTAAGGGTAGCAGCCAAAAGAATTTTTCCTACAAAATTGTTCTTCCTTTTTGGGTCCACATAATCCATGCCTGCAAGCACAAAAAGGATCAAGACATGAACCCTATAAAGAAATTTGAGTATTTACAATATATTTCACGCAACAAAATTAAATATTAAGCACAGCCGCTATGAAACAGACAACAACAAGAGAGAGAGAGAGAGAGAGAGGGATTGAAGTACAGCGCCTTTATTGTGTAATTGAGAAATACAAAAGCTCATTTGCTGTATTTGTGATTTCAACCTACCCCAGTCAAAGCTTTCGCAATTTGAGATGATAAGGCTGGTATTTTTATTCGCAGTTTCTGTCACTTCAAACTAATTACATAGTTTTATTCTTCAGACCACAAATTTGAACTATATGTGAGATCTTTGATATTATATAGTTTTGGTGAACTCTTCTCAGAAATGCACCAATTTTTGAAGCTCACTTTGACTGAGAATATACTTAAAAGTACCAAAATTATTGCATTTAGACTGTATAGTTAAATTATTCAAAGTATGACCCAAAAAAAAAAAGTATCCAATAAGAGTAACGACTTAATTAGCAAATGAATTAACATATAAGAGACTGAAAATTCAAATTTACAGCAAAACCCACCTCCAAAAGGCGTAGATCTACTTGGCCTTTGCTGGGTTCTGCTCCTGCTAAAATTTAGCATTTGGAAAATCTATTCAATCCTGATAACTGCAACCTCAAAATCAATGATCAAGTCAGAACTCTCCTCGAATTTAAATTTGGCACAATCGGCTGCATCAAAAATCAACTAACAATCAAAAAACTCAAAAAAATTAAAACCCATAACAAACTTCAAGATAGAAAAATCAAGCATCAAGAAAATAGACATGAGAACTACAAGAGGGAAAAAAATCATAAAAATAATAAAAATATCATTTTTTACAATTAAGACGGCAACGGAAATCACCACACAAATTCAAACTTCCGATATTATATATATATATATATATATATATATATAGAGAGAGAGAGAGAGAGAGAGAGAGAACAGACAGATGGACAGATGGACAGACAGACAGACCGACAGAGAGAGAGAGGACAAATTCAAATTTTCAATTTTTTTGCAAAGACCCGGAAATGAAAACCCATGAAACATAGATGATTAAACTCAGAAAAGTAATACATGCACGCGAAATAAAACCAAGAAAAATATTTAAAACAAAAACAAAAAGCAAATAGGGTTTGTGCGTGCGTGAGGGATAGAGGAACAAAACCAAACCGAAAATTTCAAATTTCCAAGATTCAAACAGGCTCATCAAAAAACCAATCAAATAACAAAAAAAAAAAAAAACATACCCTTCGCTTCTAATACAATCATACCACCAACAGAATAAGGGGGGAAAGAATCACAACAGCCAAAAAAACCCTAATTGGGAAAAACACATACTCATGTATATATATATATATAGGAGCCAACCACAATAAAACAAACTCGTGAATTCAAAGGGTTTAATTGCAAAGAAGTACCTGAAACGAAAAGCATTTAAAGCCTCATATATTGTACCATAAACAAGACAAAGAAACAGATGAAACCAAAATAAGAAGCTAAATTTGAAGGATCAGAAGATCTGATAAGAAAGAGGAATGGTTTCCAATATAAAGACTGACTTGAATGAGAAAAAAGTGAATCAATTGGAGTAGAAACCACGACGATTGAAAACGTAAGAGAGAGAAAGAATATACATTCACATATGTATATGTATAGATAGATAGAGAAAGAGAGAGAAAGGGAACATACGTAGAAATGAGAAGAAGCAGATGGGGTTGGACCAGGTCCTGGTCTTATGGGTGGTACATTTGAATGGAGAAAATGGTAGAGAGAGATGGAAAGGAGAGAGAGAGGAATTGTTTCTCTAATAGGCGAAGATTTCTCTGCGTCCATGTTGTTAGTGTGAAGGGAAGAGGCGCCATCAAAATCAAAAACTCCTTTTTAGTCCTTTCCCTATTATTATTATTTTCTTTTTTCTCTTTTTTGGCTTTTCGAAATTTAAAATAAATAAATAAATAAAGTCTCACTATATATAAATATAAATAAATTTATAAATATATAAATTAATATTATTATATTATTATATTTTCCAATCTTAGTCGTTGGCAATCGTGACCTTCCAAGGCGAAGAATGTGGGTTGCATTTTACTATATTCACATATAACATGCCACCATGTCAGCTTAAAATATGCTTGCAAGTGGGTCACAACTCACAACTATGAAAATGCAACTTTTTTTTTTCTCTAATAATCTTGAAATTAATAGCCTAATATAAAAGATATCTAGTATAACTAGTAGATGCAAATATAGGAATGTCAATTTTTGCGAGTTCACTCGGGTATCTGTCTCGTCCCGTCTCTATTGGGATGGATTTGGGGTCATCCTAGGATTAGGAACGGGTTTGAGATTTTTTTTTGAAAACCCTATAGAGTTCGGGGTGGGTTCGGGTTGAGTGCTTAAAAACCCGTCCAGCCCCAATTATATATGTTTATATATTTTTATTGTATTTATTTTATAGGTATTTTACAATTAAGTCCCTCCTTGACAAAATGAAATTTCAATCATGTCCCTCAAGGATTTTAGTTTATTTTACTTTTAGAAGTAACAATTATATTTAATGTTTATTGATGTATTTTGTAATTTATTTTGGTGTTGAGAAATTGAGGAAAGTAAAAATAAAAAAGCTTGTGAAAATCACCTCAACTATATCCAATATTGTATTTGGTTAAGTTGAAAATGATTGATAATTTAATGTTCAGAGCTCTGGTTTCGTTTCTTTTCTTTCTGTTTGTGAGACATTATTGCACATGCATAATCTTTATAATTTTTAAAGCTTATTTAATATTGTTATTTATATCAATTTAAAATAAGATATGCCCTACCCCGCTCCACTCCGCCATAGTAAATGAGACAGGACGGAACGGTAATGGGATGGAGTTATTTAATTGGGATGGGAATGGGATTCCCAATCCTGATCTGTCACTAGTTTGGGACGAGAATGGAATGGGGTTTTCTTAAATGGAACGGAATTGAGAAAGGGGTGACCCGTCCCAAACCCGCCCCATTGACATCCCTATGCAAGTATAACAAAAAAAATATTTTAAAATTGCATTGAAACTTAAAATGTTATATATTGTGAATATTGTTTCATATGTGTTGGATTAGACCAATTTATTTTATCAGATGTTATTATGTAAAAATGTTTCAATTTACTTTAATTTACAAAACTACAAGGATATAACTTTAATTTTCATGCACAATTTTTAATTTATAAAGTTACTAGCCAACACTTACCTTAATATTACATTTGTAGAGGAAAATATATAGAAGCATGAGAAGGGTTAAAATAATTACATAAAATGGCATGCTTCACTCAAAGATTAAGACCCACAATTCAACAGGTCCCTTATAATAGATCTGCATAAAATTTTGATTAATAGTATCGATTCTAATGGTTTAAATTTTTAAAGTTTTTTTCTGTGTGTATTTTAAAATCGTGCAAATATTATATGTTAGTCCCTACACACTTAGGTGGATTAAATTTATGGGTATTTAACCAAGAACCTCCTAGTATATGGGTTGTATATCCAAACCCCCTTATGAACAAACTAGTTTATGAAAGAGAGAAATTATATAACTTCTGACGGATTTGCCCTCATTTATAGAACCTGATTTTGAATTTCTTTTCAAAATTGGTTTTTGCCAAAAAAGGATACATTAATTGCCATGAATTTTCAAATAGGTAAATGTTGGCCCAAGTATTTACCTCTAGAAGGGTAGTGAATAAAGGTTTTGTAAACTTTAAAAATAATTACCAAATAAATTTTATGGTTTAATTAAATTTAGCGGAAGATAAACAATTTAATAAATTTAATTGCATATGAGAAAGCAAGATTGAATCACAACTCAACAATATATAGCAAGTATAAATTGAAATGCAAGAGAAGAGTTAGAGAGATTCAAACACAAGGATTTAACGTGGTTCGATCTCTGTCTACATCCACGCCTCAAGAGCTCCGTCTTGAGGATTCCACGATCCACTATGGATCACTCCTTTAAGGTGGAGAAACCTTTACAATAGTCTTCTTTCAAATGTGGAAGACACTCACCCACAATCTGCTTTAAAAGGTGGTAGATTCTCACCCACAAGGATTATACACAACCCTTAAATATCACAAGATTACAAATGAAGATTGAGAATGTGTACAATAGAGAAACTCCTCAAGAGTAGATGATGTACAAACAATAAGCTCTCACTAATATCTCTCAAAGATTAAGAACTAATTTGGCTTCAAGAGAAAATGATGAATCAAATGATTAAATCACACAAGAAAGATGTAAACTAAGTTTGAGTATGATTGTGTATGATCATTAGTTGATTAAAGACTCATAAAATGAGTATAAATAGACACATCAAAGAATATGGCTGTTTTTAGAGACAAAATAGAGCCGTTTAGAGTTGTTAAAAAACTAGCAGTTATGAGTTGCAGACAAGTCTCAGTCGACTAGACAAAAGGGGTTAGTCGACTAGCCAGTTAAATTGTCAAAGATTTTGAGTTCCCGGGCTCGGTTAGTCGACTAGGAAAGAATGATTAGTCGACTAGCTAAGTTAAAATCAATTTGGCAAAAATTTTCGGGCACGATCAGTCGACTAAACTAAGGGTGTTAGTCGACTAAACATGTTTTTTAGCTAAAAACTTGATATTCTTGAGTCTAAATTAACTTACAACATTTCAAGTAGTTAACTCAACTTCCAAGAGCATTTTAGACTAAGTTCAAAATGTTTTTCAAAGTTTAAAACCTATGGTCTTTAAGTCATAGTCAATTGAGCCAAGAGACTTCAACCTATAGAGAGATTTACATAATAAATCCTAAGCACTCTTACACAAGAAAAAAATCAAGATCTTCATAAAGGATCTTCAACACTTGTGCTTGGCTTGTGCTAGGCTTCATGATTGGATTGGATCAATGTAATGGCTCTCTTCATGGTCCTTAGTGAATATACAACATATACATATCTACATAAGGTTCGATGTAGTGCATGAGCTTCATGATGGCTTGAGCCTTCTTC
The DNA here is from genome assembly GCA_017140935.1 of Hamamelis virginiana. NCBI lineage: Eukaryota > Viridiplantae > Streptophyta > Magnoliopsida > Saxifragales > Hamamelidaceae > Hamamelis > Hamamelis virginiana. The sequence continues at coordinate 515,583 of JAESVK010000334.1, read as the reverse complement.
AATGGCTACTTAAATCATGTTCTTATGAATATATATACTAAAAAAGATATACAAGAACTATAGGATAATGTCAATCACTCAACATGGTTAGTCAAATAAACACTCAATAAGGTTTGACAATTAAGCATGAGTGTATAACATAGTATTCATATGCATAAATGAATAAACATAACATAAATGTTTGTTATCATCAAAATCATATAACAAAGTTGGATTGAAGCCACAAGGCTAACAATAAATTTATATAAACTATATTGAATGCATCTAATATGATTTTCAAACAAGTAAATCTACTTAACTCGTATACACACCGTATATCTTCAAACAAGTAAATTTACATAAACTGTATTGTATGCATCAAATTTTATTTTCAAACAAGTAAATTTACTAAACTCGTATACACATGTTGGCTGTATATATTGCCGTATATCTTTAAACAGGTAAATTTATATAATTTGTATTGTATGTATCTAATTTGATTTTCAACCAAATCCAAAAAAAAAAAAAAGAAGTTTCCAAGAATGTGACTATCTTTTAATGGATTCTTTGAGAATAAATATAGAAATGATACCAATAATTCAAAATTTGAAATAAATGCAATTTAAAAAATTTCCATAAATAGTCCAATACAAATACAAGCTCTAAAGGAAAACCAAATATAATCTAAAATTTTTCCATAAATCCCATAGATTTACAAATTCTAAACGGAAACCACAATAAATGTAATCTTATCAAATAAGGGTAAAATTGTCAATATAAAAAATTGGTTGACTTTGAAATATCCTGAAAGGATCTCATAGTAAATCCTAAAGAGTGTTGGGCCTCATGGAACGAAATCTAATTTATAGGGGTCTGGATAATTTTCCCAAAATTTATTTTGATAATAACAAATCATTAGCCCCTATTATTCCCTTTAAGCTTTTGTGATTATATAACAAGTAATCTTGAGCAAATAAGGTAAAAACTTCAAAGCTATAAAGTCTTTTGGATTCAGAAAATTAGTTCAAAACCAATTTATCTGTCTAGTTTTTATTCATACAATTTTATAGTTGAACTGTTTTCATTTAGAGTCTGTTTGTCTAAAAATGGATTTCGTCCCAGTTTCTTTTTGGATGCTGTTTTGTTAACATTATCCTGTAATTATTCTATATACACTGTAATTAATTTTTTATATATAATATATAAATATATAGTGTGGATCTAGTTAGCGCACACTTGGCACCTATCCACAATCCTATGAAATCCGACGGCTCTAACACGATAGGCTGACATGTGTGCTTCCAAACACGACATTAATTATATCAAATTATGTTAAAATTTGGTGTTATCTTGCTGTTTCTCTCATGATTTATGTAATGCCCTTGACCTGACAAGTGTGCAGACCATCGGGCAGGTCAACACGTGTCATGACAAAGATACAACCCGATATACTCATTCACATATCCAAGCGAGAGTCAAAGAATATATATATACTAAAGTGGAAATGTAATGTACATGCATTATGTCCCTATTACATTATATACAAAAGCAATAAATCAAAATAACCATGCCAACATCATTGGCAGAATAGGCTAGGCAAATAACTATATAAAACTTACATGTCAATAATCTTTCAATTACCTAAATATAATAATACTGATGCAGAGTTTACTCAATGCACTAATCAACAGTCCCAAAATACCAGGCACAGCTAAGCACCACATGCACTCCAAGTCAGCCTGCAATCTACTGCATAAAAAGCAGGGGTGAGCCTCAAATTGCACAGTAGGAATAGTGTATACCAATAATAATAATACAGTGATACATAGAATATGTAAATAACAGAGTTTCCAAAGTTTCCATGACAGTTATAAAATAATATAAAAAGTAGTTCAAAACTTGTGTGGTCTTTCTGTGAAAACGATACCCAATACCATATCATATCATATCTGTCTTAATTGTCCCATCATAATCACATCAATAGCACCTGCTTCACATATCTCTAATGTCCATTGTATGTCTATATAATCAGGCTCGCGGACGTATTATAGGGTCGCTGCATTCAGGCTAACAAGCTTATAGCTCAGCGAGGCTAAAATAAAACCACTACAGGGTTCTTTCCCTAAGGGTAAACGGCCAGTTACCTTGCGCGGTCAACTGCCAAACCACTACGGGGCTATTCCTTTGGATCTGCACTAAGGCTTCACCCAGGACCATGTGCCCTTAAATTCCCCACTGTGATACAAATCGAGCCAATACATCCATATCCATCATAATTTATAAAAAACAGTTCATGAGGCAATTTACATTTCAAATCAGAATATATTTCTACATCATAACTTGTGTATATCATTTCCATTTCAAACGTTCAGTTCAATTCAAAGATCAAAGGAGCAGCTTGTTAAAATATCTCATAATCTTTCTCATTTATAAATTAGTTTAGAAAATCAGGCATATGAGTATAAAACCAAATATCTTAATTGTGTTTGCATAAACAATGTCACTATATGCCTTTTAAAATGTTTCCATAAAACATGTAGTAAAAGGGCTCGTTCCCTAGTTTATATACGTATCATATCCAGTACCAGATAGTTTGCCAAGAGATATAAACAAGTTCTCAAAATATTTAAATTTTGTGTCTTGGTTTCATTTTATAAATGTGCCACACAACTTAACAGTTCCTAAACCAGTATATTCCATATATCCATTTATCAATACAGCAATGGAATTCATAAAACATTTATAAGTCACATTTTTCATAAATCACTTGTAAATCACATATCATTATCAATAGTACAAGGTTACATATCCCTACCTCAATGCAACGGTGTTTTCCAACCCTTTGTAGCTCTACGAGCCTCCCAAATGCAATGCTCAATGCACCCAATGCAAGTGTTCCCTCCAAGAACATTCCAAATTTGAGAATAACAAATAATGCAAAAGAGAAAATCAAAAGATAGCACAAAGGATCTAAAATCCTAAAAATGCTCAACCAAAGGTCTTAAGACTTCCAAGACATATTCTCATGTCTGTCTAGATGCTACATATAGAATTTCATGACCAAAAGCCAAACAGTTTAAGGGATATACACTGAAAAAAGATGAAGGTTACGAGAAAAGGGCAAATCTGGTATTTCTAAAATATTTCTCTCTCCAAAAAGAATATGACCTCAAGATCACCATATTTAGAAACTAAACTTCACAAGCTTTCCAAGTATATAAGGATCGCCCTAAACGGACACCAGATGAAAAAGTTATGACCAAATGAAGTTTTGCTGAAATAACCAAATTAGTAGACTAATCACTGGGATTAGTCGACTAATTACTCGATTAATCGATTAATCCACCTGGTTAGTCGACTAATCCACCTGGGTAGTTTACTAATTTAAGGTCTAGAGAACATATTATGAAATTTAGCTAAACTAGTCAACTAATTCACTGCGAACATCCCTAGAATCGATCTCAAACTCCCCAAACTACCCCCAAACCTCTAAATCTCAACCCAAACCTTAGATCCACAAAAAATAATTCTCAAAAACACTAGATCTACCATTATTACACAAGACAAATGGTCCAATCAAGAGATCAACTGAGATCTTTGACTTAAAACCCATTTTCATCACAAACCACACAAAAACCAACCTTAAATCCTTCACCAAACTCACAAAACTCAACCCTTGCAACAAACAAACCATCCTCAAACACCATTATTCATCCATCACAATCACCATCGAAACTTTACCCATAAACCCACTAAAAACCTTTGAAGGAAAGAAGAAAAAGAGAAGAAATAAATAAACAAAGAACTGTGCTTACCTTTCTTCGATGATAGAGTAGCTCCAGCAACCTCCGGCGGCCTCCGGTGAAGTCCCCCTTTCTCTCTCTCCTCTTCTTTCTCTCTTTCTGGTCTCCCTCTCATTTCTCACTAAAATGAAAGAAAGGAAAATGGGATGGGGTTTTTATACCAAGGCACAAATGTCATTTTGAAAAAACATTTTTTTTTTTTTTTTACCAAGAACAATGAAATCATTTCCCAAATCACTATGTAAATCATAAAAATATAAAAAATTCTCAAAATAAAATACGGTGTTCACAATTTAGGTTCAATTTTATGTTTAAGTGAGATGAATGAATCGCATATCATATGATTTTATGATCTTGATGTATAATTGGACATAAAATGGTGATCTAGGTAGGTTTTTTAGGAATAATTGGTAGTTTGCTTTACTTATCATAAGTAGACTCGATATTATGTTTAGTATGTGTCTATGTGCTAGACTTCAAGATTCTCCTATTGAATCTCACATACTAGCCATAAAACACATATTCAAATATCTTGTTGGTATTATTGATTTTGGTTTGTTTTACCTAAATCATATTGAACTTAAATTAATTAGTTATTTGGATCCCAACTTTGCCAGTTGTAAAATCGATAGAAAGAGTACAAGTGACACTTCTTATCTCTTAGGCCTCTCTCTTGTCTTTTAGTTTAGCAAGAAGGAATTTTCGATAGCTTTTTCTATAGTTAAGGCGGAATACATTGCCATCGATAGTCGTTGTGCTGAAGTATTATACATAAAGCAATAACTAGAGGACTATGGGCTTACACTTGATCACATACCTATTCGGTGTGATAATTTAAGTGCAATAAACATTTGTAAAAATCCTTACTTGAACTCTCGAACCAAACACATTAAGATTAGACACCATTTCCTACGTCTATCATATGAAAAAGGAGATGTCGAACTAGAATTTGTAAGTATGAATCACTAATTGGTAGACAACTTCACGAAGTCTCTCCAAGAGGATCGATTTTGCACAATTCGGTGTGATCTTGGTATGTGTAGACCAATGGACTTATCTTGATATGCTTAGCACCTAGACTTATGAATACTCATTCTTTTGGTCTTGTATGGACTAATGATATACACAAACAAACTATAGCTTAGTATTCATCAATCTTATGTGATATTAGCCAAAGAACAACATTCTTTCTTGAGTTATTTACTTTAATCTTTGAGAGATATTAGTGTGAGTTTCAATTGTACATCATCTAATCTTTGAGGAGATTTCATTGTACACAAACTTCATTCTACATCTTTGTTGTGAAAGGGTTGGGCTATACTCTTGTTGTAAGGAGTTGGGATTGCTCCTTTGAGAAGGTTTGATCTTCATCTTGAAGGAAGTTTATTGTAGGTTTGATCTCTATTGGTCAAAGAGCTATCTTGACCTAGAAAAATGATAGTGCATGTAAAGGTTTTGATCTTGAGCCCATAAAAAGATTAGATTTTTCTATCTTGACCCAAAAAAAGAATAGTGTTGTAAAGGTTTGATCTTAAATGATCAAAGAGATTGATAGTGGATTGGAATCCTAGAGCGGAGCTCTTGAGGCATAGATGTAGGTGGAGTTTGAACCATGTCAAAGAGCTATCTTGACCTGGAAAAATGATAGTGCATGTAAAGGTCTTGATCTTAAGCCTATAAAAATATTAGATTTTTCTATCTTGACCCAAAAAAAGAATAGTCTTGTAAATGTTTGATCTTTAATGATTAAAGAGATTGATAGTTGACTGGAATCCTCAAGCGGAGCTCTTGAGGCATAGATATAGGCGGAGTTCGAACCATGTTAAAATCATTGTGTTTGATTTCTTTTATCTCTTGCAATTTATATTTATTCTTTTGTGCTTATTTTTATATAAATTGCATTTGTGTAAGTAGTTTTTAAATTCAATACTAATTGTATAAGTTTGCCTTAGACCCTGTTCATCACCCTTTAGGGTCATCTTCTGGGACAACATAAGTGCAAGGTGATCATTGATCAAGGTAAAGAAGAGTTTTCTACCTCTTTAGATATTATATCTCATGTTAGTTTTTATGTGTCAAAATTGAATCCTTTATTATTATGAAAATTATTTTATGTCTAACAGTTCACATATCAGTTGAGCTAGATATTGTGTTCTTTAATTTTTTTTTTTTTTTTTTTGTTGCTTTCTAGAATGATAATATATATATACTTTTAAATTGCTTAAAAAAATTTAGGTCAAATGTGTAAGAAAAACTTTATAAAAAAATAAATAATTATTTGATTATATATTTAATTTTATTCAATAGGAAATAGTGTGAAAAGAACCATATACGTATATGTTCTTTTAAATATGAATATTTTATGTGTAAGTATACTTTTTTTTTGGATAATTGTGTAAGTATACTTAAGACATGAAATATTCATATTTAGTTGAAAGAGTTAAAAAAAAAAAAAAAAAAAAATTGGTTTTTTACAAAACATTTGAAAATGGGAGGGATAAATTTGTTTTCATATAACATAAAAATTAATTTATCTTTTAAATTACATATTCATTACAACAAACTAACAAAAGGGGTAAAGTGTAAATTTATTTTAAAAATAAGGAGAATTTTTTTTTTAGAAATGCTATGAAAATTTTATTAATTTTTCTTTTTTTTTTTTTTTTGGTAAAATTTTATTAATTTTTCAAAATTATAAGAGTGTATTCATAATTCTGTAAAAAATGGAGTATTGATCAAATGGGAATGCACCCATCATAGTATGATAGAATTATCAGATAGTACCAAGTAAAACCACACAATTTATTTGTTTATTTACTAAGATGCCATGCACAGTTATTTTTAAACTTTGCCTAAAGGTGAAATAAAAATGCATAAAAAATTTCCGCGAATTCATAGTAGGCTTGTGAATCCGTCAAGGTAACTCAAGCAGGTCATGGATCATGTCGCATAAAGTGGATGTCCTATAATTGAATTTGGCACCATGACAATCTTAACAAATTGGGGTTTGAGGGTGATTTCGTCCACTCTTAGGACTAATTTGGACTCAAATCCTAGTAGAAATAACCTTATGTCAAAAAATAGAAAAAAAAAAATGGTCTTGTGGGCCCCATCTATGCAACATTATGATTTGAAATTTCTTAATATTAGAGCATCTCCGATAGGGGTGCTATATGAGTAGGCAGAGTGGCCATTGCCAAAATTTGGTATCACTACCCAAATAACTTATTCCAATTTGGTATTATTTGTACAATGTCATACTTTTTATTCGAAAAATTGGAAATACCAAAATATAATATTAATGCATTGGAGCACATAAATGCTAAAATTTGACATTGATGCAATTTGATATCATTTGGAGTACCAAAATTTGACCTTAGGTCATCAAATGTTTAATATGAATGCATTGGAGATACTCTTACTGCATGAGGGTTCGTCGCCATGTAGTCTATAATGGGAGTGTTCTCATCTAATCAAATTCCTTTACAAAATGGTTGGTGATAACATTGAGAAATGCCAAATGGATGAAATATTAGATCAAAATTTTCAAATCAAATAATGTGTCAGAATAACATAATTTCGATTTCTGTACATTTAAAAAATGCACAAAAATAAAGAAAATATTATAGTGACACACCATTTAATTTAAAATTTGATCTACGTAATATTTTTGCATTTCATTTGAGGTTGGGCCCATGAAGTAAATGTTTCTGCTAGCCACGTATGTACCATGCCTTTTAGGTGTGTCCTTGTGCAACATTAAGGCCTACAAGACCGTAGAGAGAGACAAAATAGAGGTCAATTGTTGTTGGCCCAGTTCATTCCAGTCTTGATTGCAACAAGTTAAGTATTAAAAATTCCATATTTTCAAACAATTCAAGTGGTAATTTATTTGGTGAGTTCATCTCTTACATTATTATATTTTTTCATTCAATTTGCACCACTTTCAAACTTTTTTTTTTTTTTTTTTGTAATTAATTATATAGAATACTAATACAAAGTTTATTTTTATTAAATAATTTAAGTCGATTAATTAGCCGAGTAACCAAGGTTTTAACCACTCCAAAAAGAAGTTAAAAAAAAAGAAGAAGAAAGGAAAGCAAGCCAAAGTATCAAAACTAATCCCATAGAGTGAAATATCCAAAAATATGAAAGAAAACTTAGAAAAGTACGTAAACAGTGAAAAGGAACAGTAAAAAGAAAAAAAAAAAGATGGAGTGATGCTTTCAATCGGATTGGTATCTCAATGTGGAGTCCAGGGATCAAATTTTATGGATCTTTATTCTTCAATGAAAGAGACGCAAGAACAGCTTGGCAGACATGAACAGATTTTGAGTTTCACAACTACAAAAATGGAGTAACTAGGTTACATAAGAGAGTAAACGGTCCAAATCTTGACACGTCAACAGGATCAAATGGTTGGATTCAAACCGTCTTTCTAGCGCCACTGCCATAAAGGGTAGTAAGTGAATGTTTCAAGAATCAAGACCACAACTATCATATATGATGTGACATTTCATATTATGAGTTTAGGAAGAAGCTAAGTTGCATGCACATGGCTGACCTAACTACCTAGGATCAAGTCATCCGACATCAATTTAGGTTATTCGATAGCAGCTTAGCTTGTCCGACATAAGCTTAGATTTAACTCAGCTTATACATTTACCCGATATATTGAACAAATCATTCAAAATTCAAAAAGTCTACTATTTCCCAAGGAATCACATTACTACATGGCAAAAATCACCTTATTATGTAACTATGAAAATTTTAAGAGAAAGAAAACTCTCAAATCAATTCGAAATTTAAATCCCCTAAACCAAGGGATAAGTATAGTATCTCATCATTTTATAAATAAAAAGGTTTCGAAATTTAAAAATCCATTTTTACCCTCATAAATAATATTTTATACCAATCTTATACAATTAAAAGCCACCTTCCTTAAAAGTAAAAATATTTTATACCAATTTTACCCTCATTTTAAAATTACAATCTTATAACACACATGTAACCATCAAAATTTCTAATAAAACCTATATTAACATTCACTAGACGCTTTGTTTTTGTTTTTATTTTGCTAAATTATTCTTAAGAATCAATTCTATGCAGAAGACTTTTTAAAATGAAAAGTTGTGCAAAACACTACCTTAACAATTAGAAAACTCTAGACTCGCATCACAATTGAGGCATAATCCTCGGTGCGTTATTTTTTTTTTTAATTTTGTTTGGAGCAGTGCTATTTCATCCTTTTTTTTTTACCCACTTAAGTTGGCATTTGATGTGCAATTTACATCAATAAATATTATATGTTTATTCTTTCAAGATTCATATGAGACGGGTGAAATAGCATAATCAACAGCCTCAACCGTGCAAGTTCAGAAAAGGTCAAACAGATAATCCCATGAGGAGGATTCAAATCCATAGTTGCCTAACAAATAAGACTTTAGCTTGCTGATTTTGTCAATAATCCTCCTAGTGGAGGTGTCAGCTGCTTCTCTTTATTAAAGGCCTGGCCATTCATAACAGGTCTTGTCATGAAACCTGAAATAATAATTTGGAGGAGGAATGAATCTGACGCAGTTTATTTCAAGCATTTAATAATATATATTTATATATTAAGAATGCTGTTATGAGATACATCTTCCTTAAAAATTGTGTAAGCTGACCATCATAACGTCAAATGTAGAATAAATTTTAAAAATTGACTCTTAAATTAAATAAACTTGTTATAAATTTCATACTCTCCAAAAATTACAATAATTCATCGGCCAACTTTTAAAAAAATCGACCTGAAAAAAATAAAAATATTTTAAATAAAAAACATATTATAATTTTTTTGAGTGACATTTTTTAGAATCCAAATATTATATTTTTAACCAAAATAAAATTTACAAAAAAAATATTTAATTCAACAATTAATATTTTAAAATTTATTTTATAATTGGTTGTATACCCCCATACAGATATTTTAGGCAGCTCGTGAGAGAGTGTAAGATGCCAACTAGTTAAGACTCTATAATTGAAAAGTAAGCATAAATAAATATTGGAAGGCCAGATGTCTTAATCTCAGAGGAGCTGAGTATGTCAGTATGGAGTAATTAAGGTGAGTGGGTAACCTGTGACAGGCCTCCTTGAATTTTCTAATCTAATAGCCATAGGATGTCTTTGTATTTGCCTAACTTGGTGTTGACTTCTGGCTTGTAGCTAATGGCCAGGTTGATTAGCTTAGGAAGCACCCTCTCAAACTTTATTCCACTTGACTTTTCTCCTTCCTAAGCAAACTCTTGGAGCAGCCCCACTGCCTAAGTTACCAAAATTTTTAAGATCTTTTCTCAAATTAGATTTTACACAACTATCACTTCACCATATTTATATTTAAATCATTTTTTTATATAATTATTATAAAATACTAAAAAAAAAAACTAATTTTAATTGACTATTCTACCCTCCATCGAATTATGTAGAAGTTACTATCGCCCTAACTATTATTTTTTGTAATTCAAATAAGGCCTAACCCCTTTTTCATGATACTTCCCCAGTTAAGGGGAGAAATGGAGAGAGAATAAATGAAGGGAATTTATAATCCACACACACACACACATATATATATATATATATATATATATATATATATATATATATATATAAATAAAGGTGTTTGACATTAGCTTTTTTTTTTCTTTTTTTTTTTTAATTTCATTTGTTGAGTTGAGTGCAATAGCAGGCTAGCCGGATACATTGAGGGGTAGAAGAGGTAGAAAATTTTTCTTGGGGTCCACAGCAGAATGTTATTAATTAAAATCTTAAATAATGTCTAGAAATGACAAAATATTTTTGAATTCTATCATTTATAACAATAATTGTAGTGTCCTCTGAATTTGATGCCTTAACAAACCAACTTGATTTGATGAAATTAAAATCAATTAGTACATACAAGAGACTTTACAATATTATGTTCTTCAACAATTCTCAAATTAGCCTTTAGAATTTATTACACTTGATATACCAAATGATGGAGTAGATTTGAAATTATTGTTAAATGAGGCCCAAAAGTAGGAAACTAATTGATTCTATAATATAAAGACAAGGAATGATGGTTTTACTTGTAAATAAACAAAGTTCATACAAGAGCTCGGAGATAAAATGAAATATAAATCAGCACCTTCGGTGTAATGGTAATCTCTTTCATCTATGTGTGGAAGGTTAAGGGTTCGATTTCTGGTAGTGAGTTCGAAGAGTAGATTTAGGATATGTGTGTGAGTTTATATACAAATGATGTTTTTAATGTACCAATATATATATTTATAAACATCAAAATGGTTGAAGTAGTGAACACAAGATAAATTATATTTTTAAAAGGATAGTGTGTGTGTATATATATTTAGTTTTTTTTTTTTTTAATAATTTTTTTTTTTTTGGTATTTAACCTAGAACCCCCTAATATATTGATTGTATATCCAAACCCCCAATCGAAAACCTAGTTTATGAAATAGATAAATTATATAACTTCTGACGGATTTGCCTTCATTTATAGAACTTGATTTTGAATTTTTTTTTCAAAATTGGTTTTTGCCAAAAAATGATGCATTAATTGCCATATATTTTTAAATAAGTAAATTTATATAAAATGTATTGTATAAATCTAATATGATTTTCTAATAAGTAAATTTACCTAATTCATATACACTTGGTAAATGCGCATATTGTCGTTTATCAAACAGGCAATTTTATATAAACTGTATTGTATGCATCAGAACTGATTTTCAAACAAATAAATTTACCTAGTTCGTATATACTTGCGGGATGCGTATATTGCCGCATTATAAAAGGTCTAATTTTGAAAAAACTTTTGATCGACTAAAATACTATCGCATTAAATGGCTGATATAGAAGGTTAAATAGTTTAGGAATTAGAGTTTTAATTGTTAAAACCATTAAAACGGCATAGTTTTGGATAGGAATAACTGAATAATTCTTTTATTTCTTATTCTTAAATCTTAATATCTAAGTATAATAATTTTCACGGTGACATTTTAAAAAACGACAGTTGGATGAGATGTTTCGCTTTTGTAAGACATGCATGAAAAAAATCATGTTGATCCAACGGTCATTTTTTTCTTTTTTCTTGTAAAACTTATAATATTAAATTTGCATAGTTTAAACAATTTAAATGTTTTTCTCAAAAACCAACTGTCGGATCTATGTGATTTTTTACATGCACAATGTGTTTATATGGAACATCTTATCCAACGGTCAGTTTCACAAAATAGTACCACCATATTAACATTAGTACAATATGAATAAGAACCATATGATACTCAAGTTTAAACAATTTAAATGTTTTCTAAAAAATCAACCCTCAAATACTCGGATCTATGTGATTTTTTGTATGCACAATGTCTATATGTGGAACATCTTATCCAATGATCGGTTTTACAAAATAGCACCCATATGTTAACATTTATACAATATGAATAAGAACCATATGATACACAGCTTAGATGAAACCAATATAAGTAGTTTTTGTTATAATGGATAAGGTCAACTGACCGTTGGATCACTCTGATTTTTTGCAAGTATGACATTCATAAGAAGTTTATCTAATTCAATGGTGGGTTTTTATAAATATTATTGGATATTGGCTCTATTCAACTAACCTCACGCAACTTCGTACTTAGTATACCTTGTGATTGAATGACTTAAGTTACGGGTATAAGGCTAATTTCATAGTAAATTTCCAAAAAACCATTGTTGGATCTCTATGATTTTTTGCAATCACGACATTTATATGAAGTTTATATAATTCAACGGTTGGTTTTTCTAAATATTATTATATATATATTTCATGACTATATAAGTTTATGCAAATGTAACTTTTTGCATTAAAAAAATATATTTTTAAAGTACTTGCAAATGTAAGTTTTTGCATAAATACATTCAAACTTAATCATTTTAGTCAATCAAAATTTTTTCCAACATTTGGCCTTTTATAAGTAGTATATAGTTATAAAAAAATATAAAATAAGATTAAAAATTATATATCACAACTTAGAAAAATAAGGTTATACATAGTTTAGTGGTAAGGCCTCTGCATATAAGACTTATGTTTAATGAGGTTCCAAGTTCGAACCTCCCTACAAACTATGTAAATTATTTTTATGAAAATGAATCGGGGAAGAGGAATTCCCGCTGGACTGGGAAAATGAGCTAGGCGAGGCGGGGAATGGGGAATCCCCGCGGGAAGGGAAAAATAAGTGGGGTGGGGCGGGGCAATGGGACGGGGCATGGTAAACCCGTCCCCGCCCCGTACCCCGGCGGGGCAAATTTTTTTTGCCCCATCCCCGCCCCGTACCCCGCAAACTTAAAAAAAAATCCGCCCCTATAGGGGCGGGGCGTGTCCCCGTGGGGACAGGGAAAATTGCCATCCCTACTTAGGCTAACGCGATTGCGACGAGTGGCACATTGGGCAATCCAGCTCTTATTAGTAATTTGAAAATCAAACGGCTTGCTATTATGCCGTTTTGGATGCCAATGGAAATCTTCTCTACCAAACGACGTTAACAATTTCTCCCACCAAGTCTGCATCGCAAAGCAATAAAGAATGGTTCCTTCTCTCTTCTCTCTTCTTCTTCGCCCATCTAAGTCTGCAACCCTAGGCTCCACCTTCAGTCATCCATAGAGAAGAAAGAACCACCACGAGTCAGTTACTTCATTGCAATTTCTGTTTTATAGGGTTTAGCTATGGTCTTTTCATGCATTGTGACTGAAACAGTTCTATCGACCTCTCCCCCACCCATCTCTCTCTCTTTCTCTCTCTATTATATATATATATATATATATATATATATATATATATATATAGGGTTTAATTTTTGATTGATTCTGGGTTTGTTCGGGATTTTTGAAATTTGATTTTAGGTTTAAAATAAGGATGATGTCTGATTTGTGGAATAGAGTAGCCATGGATATAAAAAAAAAAGCACGTTTTACTGTGTTAAAGAAACTTATGGCCTGTAAAAATGGTGTTTTCCGATTGAGATCGACTTACATTGGGTTTGTTTGGGTGAAATTTCTTGGGTGATGAAGAACATAAGAGTTTTCCCAAACTAGAGATTAAATCAAAATCTAAGTAAAAAGAAAAAATAAGGGATTTACTGATGCCTTTGTTGTGAATTAGAAATCTCTCTACGAAGTTAAACAACCATCAGATTAATGTCTGGGATAAACATATATTGTTAGAAGAATTCTAAACGTGTTATAACATCAAACTCCAAATCAAAATCACTTAAAAAGGGCATTGAAAAATTCTTAACATTGCTTAGGGGTGTACAGTGCAGTCCAAAACGCATTTTTAGGGCCCGTTTCAAGTTTTAACTCCTTCAGCTTGTTCTCAGCCGTTGGATCAACCGCCCCGCTACGTGGCTCAATTGCATTGCCTCAGCAGCGCTACTAAGGATTCCCTCCTCAACAGCAAACCGGAATGCGTTGGAATTCATGATATGAAATCTTGATAATAAGAGGGTTTAAATAATTTTTCCTTTTTTGGTTTATTTATTTTATTATTATTATTATTATTATTATTATTTTATTTAGAGGGGAGGGGGGAGAGGGTAAATTTCACCAATTTTTATCCAAATTTTGGAAAAACAAGCATGGACGAAGAGTCAAGAATGGTGCCCAGATTGAACTGAGGCGCCGGCTACCAAAACTCATAATTAACAGTAAATATTTCACAATTTTTAATTATATTAGGAAATCTTAAAACTTTTTTTTTTTTTTTTGAACTTAAAGAAATGATTGAGGAAGGTTTGAAAGTTTCTGCAGCCTTGGTGCGTTTATTATTTATGATAATTTATGTGAGAGAGGAAAATTATAAATTGTCACCATGCTTAAGGCTTTTAGACATAACTAGTTGTTACCATGCTTACAGGATTTTCCGAGCACCATTGGTATATCTTTATATATATATATATATAAGAAGTGATTAGGGAGGGACTGTAGCCTTCTTATTTATCAGGATTGGCATTTTGTTATATCTATAATCTAAAATATTTTATTTAATTAAGCAGAGCTAATTTTGAGAGAACTGGAGCCAACTTTAGTAGCTGGATTTGGGTGAGTCTTGGTGGCACTTCTTGCTTGTTTGGATTCTTGGAAAGGTACTGTCCATTCAAAACTTTCCTACATATGATGCCAAATTATGAAGGAAAATCCCCAGCTGAGTTGGATTTTCCTTTGGTGGCTATTCCCTCCCCTGGCATACATTAAATTCATGGTCTCAACCTACACGACATCAACGTACTGTCGGTCAAGTTAGCTACTGTTTTGTTTTGTTTTTTTTTTCTTTTGCCAAGCTTTTACACCCTGTGCCCTGTGGGAAAGAGGCAGCAACAAATCCGTTAATCCTTATCCATGAGTAATAAAACTCAGAATCTCATCTTATAAATGGAGATACATGAACCACTAAGTCATACCAGTTCAACTTATTTGGGAGCTTAAGACAAAAATTTTTAGTGAGGCGCTTTTAATATTTAAATCTTACATTTACTTTTTCTCACAATCTCGCCAAAATTTTAATTTATCATCCTACGCTATCTTCAAACTACAAAAATTTATAAACAAAATTAAAAAAATACATATACCAAATTTAGTGTTGAAAAATCAATCAATAAATGAGCAAAATTCAATGTTTCAATATAAGCAAATCACGTGATCAAGAGTGGGAATGAAAAAAACAAAAAACAAAAAAACAAATATGGGCCTTCTTCTTTTTTATTTTTTATTTTTTAATTTTTGGTTAAATATTACCCCTTAGCATGTTGGTACCTAGGTTGATGGCGAAAGTAGGGTCTATTTATAGGCTTTGTCCGGTGTTTGAATTTCTGGTGGATGTGGCTTTATTAAATTCATGTAACTGGGATTCACTCCTTTAATAATAAGGCCTAACCCCTCCTTTATAGTCCACACACACACACACACACACACACACACACACA
>JAESVK010000334.1:454806-491728 GCA_017140935.1 Hamamelis virginiana | reverse complement strand
TATATATATATATATATATATATATATATATATATATATATATATATGCCCCTGTTTTGACTGTAAATGCCCCTGTTTTGACTTTAAATGCCCCCTGTTATATATGATATGATTTTGTGTATATATGCCTCTTTATATATATGATTTTGTGGCTTATATATATATATATATATTGCATTTGATTCTTTTATTTAAAAGAAGGGTAATTATATTGATTTTGTTTTGAAACTTGATGGTCCAAACAAACAAAGGTTAGACATTCCCAAGCTTGAGATTCCCAACATTCCAAACAATGGTTTAGGGTACAAAGTTTACAAACCCAAACCCCCCTACAAAACATTCCCAGGCTTGAGATTCCTAGCCCGCGTACCAAACGCAACCTTATAGTTTTAGGGGGAAATTGGTGAGAGGTCCTACTTAAGAAAAGTTTAATACAGTGAAAACACTCAACACAGTGAAAATACCTAAACTAACTGAAAACATCCAAACTCAATAAAAATACTCCAAGATAGTGAAAATACCCAACACAGTGAAAACACACAACCTCAATGAAAACCCAACACAATGAATTCACTGTGTTTATTTATTTATTTACAATTTATCTCTCATCTCTCTCCCTTTAATTTCCACCCATAATGTAAAGTATTTTCACTGTGATTGCCAACACAGTGAAAACACATTTTTTATTATTATTATTTTTTATAAATAAAATTCTCTCTCTCTATAAAGGCAACAAGAACACACAATAAAAACACCATAGTAAGAAGAATAAGAGAGGAAGAGGAGAGAGCCCTACTAGTGTTTTCACTGTGAAACAAAGATTGCGTGATTGCATCAAATGCCTCGAGATTGTGTGACTGAAGCGGGTCCTAGTGCAGATCGCACTTAGGTGATATAAAGGATCATAAGGATATTGGAGCTCACTAGCCATGAACATGGCAGATCAAGAGGTGAGAAATACTTCTCTTTCTCCCTCTCTCTCATGCTATCTCATCCTGCTACAACTCACACGGCGATGATAGTGATACACCTCTATCTTCTCATGTTTTCGGCCATGCTCTTCAACCGCAGCAATCTGGAGCTTGGTCCTCAATTCAGGTCGCGATCCAGTAGATCATGATTGGCGTAAGGATTGGATAAATCACGATACCTCTCGCACCATCTTACCGCAGGAAACAATATCTTTACGACCTTCATACCGGCGAGCTCGACACAATTGACAATAGAGAAACGACAACTCATATGTTGCTAGTGAAGCTAGTGGTAAACAATAGCAGAAATTGAAAGGATCTGAAGTACAAATTTAATCATGTGCTTGCCGATTTGTAAGGTTTTCACCACCACGACGAATTTTCTGCGTTTGCTACGACCGACGAGGAGTTACACTTTCGAAGACCATCAGTTGCAGAGTGGAGATTGGTCTAGACATTACCCATCATCTTCAATGAGGACCTTCCGAATGTCGTTGAAGAGTAAGATATTTGTATGGGAAGAAGAAGATAATTGCACCGGTCTCCGTCTCGAGCAAATTCAAACAGAGGCTCCGGCAAGTTCAAACAAAGGCGACTTCGTCTCCCTCTCTCTTCCTTACTCTCTCTTTTATGCAGTTTCTATACGTATGTCTCTCTTCTTTTTCAAGTGAAACAATGGAAATTAAAGTGAAGGGTATTTTTGTGCTAAAGGTATCAATAGGACCTTTCGCAAAAGGGTGGGGCTATTCACAGCCCACCTTTTACTAAACGTAATCCATTTTCTAAATACAACCCACCCATTTGGTTTTTTACTAAAGGAAGTACAATAAAAATTTTATTAATATACCAATTATACCCTTGACTAAATACAGCCCAATACATATCAGAATTACTATAAGCAACCCATATATCAGAATTTATCAAATGACCATATTAACCCCAACACCAAAACAAAACAAGCAACAGTTTCTTTCCCGCGTATGTGTAGGTTTGTTTGAATTCGTCAACCTCTAGCCGAAGAAGAAGACGTGTGCAGCTTCAATCTTGGTCCTTCCACTACATCATCTCTGGATAATCGTTTATCGTATACGATGGAAGAGGATTTTAAAGAGGTAAGTTTTAAGTTTGTCCAAACCCTAAACACTTTATTTTTAGATTTGTTTGTATTTTATTGGTAAACATTATATGTGGATTAAACATCCTTCAAAATATGAATATTAGCACTCTATAACCATTATGGAATGAAGGTGTTGCGAAAAAAATCTATATTTCGAACTGATTTTTGAAAAAAAAAAAAACTGGGTTCGCGTTCGCATTCGGCCTGGTAATGCCGAATTGGAAGCTGTATCATTCGGAAGTTCATAACCGAATATTACCACTGTTGTTCGTATCTATAATACCGAATATGACCTGTTTATACATCAGATTATATATTCATATATTCGGCCATTTATAACCGAATATGAAGAACATATATTCGGTGTTGTGACACCGAATGTGATCCTTTTTTCCACACATATTTTCATTATTAGAAGAGAAATTGAAATAAGTTTATGGGTTCCCACAGCTGCACATTGGAGCAAATGATATCTTATAATTGAGGAGATATGGATTTAATGAAATAGTAGTAGCTTAGGGAATATCCATAATTATAGAAGCCGTTGAACCTCTGGGAAAGACTCAAGAATGCCCTAACTCATGGCTTTGAGGCTTAAGTAATTCAAGGCTATTGCAGAACACACCACATGACTTGAGACTTGCCTAATGCTTGAATATGCACTTCATTTACTAACCAAACGTGGAATGCCCTAATTCAAGGCTATCATATCTATGTTTTAGTGCATTTTATGATAGTAACAACTAATTATACACATACACAAATATATGTATGATGTATGTATAACAGAGATGTTAGCTCCATTCATTTTTGCTAAGTGCCACAGTTATGTACTCTTTTACATTCCTTCTATCGTTTAGTTTCAAACTAAACCACTAATACGAGAATCCTAATAGGTTTTTTATAGTTTCCCACATATAGTCCTCTTAAAAAAGGGAAGTACCTAACTTAATTATCCATTAACCGATGATGCGTAGGTCTAGTGGCATGGTATCACCACTTTGAGGGCTGAGGTTTCGGGTTTGAGCATATAGAAATGCATCAATACCCATTTGTTAATATTAGAGTGCGGGTTTAGGGTGAATGTAGGCTTCTGTCATTTGGGGAAAAAAAAATCATCAATTATTACAAGTAAGGTTTTCTTATTTTACTAACAGAAAACTAATATGAAAAACAGAAGTCTTCCCTTTCTAATTAAAGAACTTTAATCAATTAACTAACTTCATTGTATCTTTTATGCAAATGTTCATTAAGATCTTGCTATCATTTTCTAAATTTTTTTATATTTCATGTGTTATGTCCTATAATTAAGTTGTCTAACTTAATGGCTTAATTCCATATCATGCAGTCACAGTTACAGACAGTCCCATATGAAGAGCCTACTTTTGTCGATCTTGCCGAGTTTTTTGATAAAAAGCAGGTAAATCGGGACACCTAATTTGATAATTATATATTAAATTGTGATATGAACAAAATATATAAGATGCTAAATCATGTCAAATACAATTGTAGGTATTTGCTACTCGTGAAGAGCTTGATATATATGTAAGACGTATAGGTAAAGAACATCATATGGTTGTTATTACTGTGAAGTCCGACGTGAAGACGAAAAATAGAACACCTGTTGTGTATTATGGGCGTGAGAGGAGCGGCAAGTTTCGATCGCAATTGCCCGAGTTGAACAAAGATTTGTCGAAAATCAAAGTTATTAAGATTAAGAAGAAAGATGTTCGTGAAGCGGCAACGAAAAAGTGTAACTGTCCTTTCAAGTTAAAGGGCATCATGTTAAGCACAGATGCTTGGGGTTTGATAGTTTTGGAAGGCAAGCACAACCACAAGTTGGGTGAAAATTTTGAAGGCCACTCATTTGTTGGAAGATTGTCCCCGTTTGAGTGGGATTATGTTCATGAATTGATGTCCGGGGGGTGAAGGCGGTTGAAATACTTAGATTGTTGAAGAGAAAAGATCCCAATAATGCATCTACACAGAAGACCATTTACAATGCATTGTCAAAGATGAAGAGAATGGATATGGGGGAAAGAACAGTTGTGCAACAACTCCTTAAAGAGCTCACCGAGAATGCATATTTTGAGAGGCATAAATCTTCAGATGATGGAATACAAGTAACGAGCATATTTTGGGCACATCCCGAATCCATCAAACTCGTTAAATGTTTTCATCATGTTCTTTTGATGGATTGCACGTACAAGACCAACAGGTACAAGATGCCGCTACTACAGATTGTTGGATTAACCTCAACGAATATCACTTTCTCTTTGGCATTTGCATTGATGGACTTTGAGCGAGAGGACTATTATTGTTGGGCTTTGGAGCAACTGTCATCCGTAATTGGTGAAGGTTATACTTCTTTGGTTGTTGTTACAGATCGTGAACTTGCATTGATTAATGCTGTCAAAAAAACATTCTTAAATGCAAAGAATTTCATTTGTAGGTGGCATATTTTAAGAAACATAGCACATAATTGTAAGAAGTTATTTAAAAGGGGGGAAGATTGGGCATCCTTTATAAGTTCATGGTGGGACGTAGTCAATGCAGATGATGAAGAGATGTTTGTTTATCAGTTAAACAGAATGGAGGAAACGTTCTTTGAATTTTCAAAGGCGTTGGAGTTCTTGAAGTCTTCTTGGTTGAACGACTTCAAGGAGACTTTTGTGGCAGCGTGGACCGATCGCTACATGCACTTCGGTTGTACGACTACCAATAGAGTGGAGAGCGCCCGTACGATATTGAAGAGGCACTTAGGGACATCGATGAATAACATCCTCGAAGTTTTTAAACTTATACATGGCAAGATGTTTATACAACATAATCAGATCAAGGCATCTTTTGAAGTGAGTATGTTTAAGGTTCATCATAAGGTCCAGGGAATTCCAGAGTACAAATTTATTGTTGGCATTGTATCTCATATAGCGTTGAAGTTGATTGTCGACGAAATGGAGCATCCTGATATTGTGGGAGTCGATGAAAAGGTTTACCGTTGTGTACTGACCCGCACACACGGGCTTCCTTGTGCCCACCAGTTGGCAACGTGGAAGATTGAGGGAAGGCCCATTCCCATTGATTCGGTTCATATATATTGGAGGACTCTTTCCTATAATCCAGTGGTTGAGAACATTACAAATGACATGTTTGATTATCGGCCACTAATTAATCTCTACATACAGAAGTTTAATGATTCGACTCCCCAAGGCCAACATGATTTGTACCTAAAGCTGAAGGAAATTGTGAACCCGTCCGCTACTATTCTAGTAGAGCCAAAAGTGAAGAAATCCAATAGAGGTAGGCCGAAGGGTAGTAGTCAGAAGAGGGTCCGTGAAGACGTAACGACCAAACGGGATCCATCCGGGTTTGAGTATGAATCGATTGAAGCTAAACAAAAGGTTATGGATACCGCATTCTCCAACAAGAGGAATAAACAACCAATTGTGAGGAAGCCAATGTCCATTATTTGTTGAGAGAGTGATGATACCCTTAAATATGGAAAACTTATTCCTAAAGCAATTTTTGCTCACGTTGCTTTCATGGTAGGGGTCAAAGCTGATGGAAACTGTGGATTTCGAGCCGTTGCGGGACAAATGGGTATGTTTGAAGACGATTGGGCCACTGTACGGAAAGATTTGTTATTCGAGCTAGAAAGTAACCATACACTTTACGATGAGATTTTTTATTGATGTGTAGAAGATATTGATTCTTTGAGAAATTGTTTGATATGGGACAGTACGGATAATGCTCCGATAGAGAAATGGATGAGCTTTCCTGACATGGGACACCTCATAGCTTCTAGATATAATGTGGTCTGTATCCTTATTTCAAACGAACAGTGTTTGACATTTTTGTTTTTAAGATCGGATCCGATACCGGTTGCGAATAGAAAATATGTCGCATTGGCTTTAGTTAATGGAAACCACTTTGTACAGGTTGTATTGAACCCGAACGCTCCAATTCCCCCTATTTCAATTGCTTGGCATAGATGTGCGCTCGATAATGCAAAAGGATGGGCCGATAGTCATTCATTACATATTGCGCGGTTTCTTGAGCTTGACCTACCGCCAAACTTAGCCGTCATGGAGGAGTTTATTGATTTAAATGTTGATTAGACATACAATGTAACTCCATACTTTTTGTCATTTAGAAATATATAAGTTACATTTATTTTTTTCAAATGGATACATGTAATGATTTATGGAATCATTAATTAATGATTTAAATGTTCATTTACATTCATATGTACTCACATTATGTATATTTCTTGTGTTGTATTTAGTCTTACTTAGCCTTTAATTAGATAGGTTTTTTGTGTTAGTAAATTGTCAAGCTTGGTGCAGCTATGCCCTTGTTAATTATATGATGTAAAATCCATGCCCTTGTCAAGCTTTGTGTTAGAAACATATCTTATTTAGATGAAAGGACGTAAAAGCTAATATGGAATTATTTTAAAGTGAAAGTGATATAATCGGCCTCAGAGAACCGAATATAGTACTACACATTCGGCAACCTATGATGGAATATATAGATATACACTCGGTAACAATCATCGAATATCAATACACAACAAGTATTCGAATTTATAGTACCGAATATATTGCAATCTCTTCGGTCTGCACATTCTGAATATAAGGCCGGGGACACATTCGACAACTTGGCATTGAACATACACCTTTAATATTCGACATTGGCCACCGAATGTAAAGACAAGTATTTGGTACTTTACTATCGAATATAATCCTTTAAAAAAACATATTCGACGCCTTACAGCCGAATGTAAGGGTATTAAGTTCGGTCTGCATGTGTTGAAGATGAAGCCGGGGCCACATTCGACCCTGTATAATTGAACATCATTACACATATTCGGTATTAACTGACCGAGTGTAAAGCACACATATTCGGTTTGAAGTACCGAATATAAACTTTTCAAACTAAAACTCTATTATTGAACATATTCGAACTTTACTTACCGAAGGCACTCATTAAGCATTCGAACATTGTATGCCGAATGTTAGTAATTATATTCGGTGTCTTGTTGCCGAATACCTCTAAATTCTGAGGATGAATGTCTTTTACCTAGGTTAGAAACTATAAGTAAGTACCTGGAAAGATATTAACAAGTAACTGCAACATAATCATATCAAATATATTAACTTAATCCATTAAAATAAACCATATCCCAACACGAGCTTTCCTAAGTTAAACATATATATACGTTTCAGTATAAACATTTTGCAGCATATATCATCACCTATTAGTCAATTGTGTGTAAGAGTTCTAAAACTTTACATCATAATTACATTGCAAACTTCACATAATCAAGCAACATTACAACCAAAAGTGAGAAAGTTGGTCAATAATACAACCAAAATAGACGAGTTCAACAAAAATTCACTTTGTGATCCTGAAAATAGTGTTTATGTTAACCCTAATTCTACTTCCTCCCGGCACGTGTAGCTCGTCCTCGCCCTCGCCCCTCAGATGCAGTCGGTCCTCGTCCTCACCCACGGATGTCTCTCAGCCTCCTACCTATCCCTCTTCCTCTATCTTGCAAACCTGTTTCTGTTTCCTCTTGCCGGACTTCTGCAGGAGGCCTGTGCCGTGTCCGCGATCGTGTCATCGCTGAGGATGGATGCTGCCAGCCTCACCCGCTTTAGAAGATCAGGCATTGTTTGTCTTTCGCCCAGTTGTAAAGACTGGTGTAAAAGAGTCAATGCTTTTTTTCTGCGGTTATTCTGTAAACAAATAGTTAGTGAGAAATATTAGCTTTAACTAAGTTCAAATTAATTAACTGATTTCAAATTAAGTACAAATAAAGAAATACCTATTAGTACTCACCAAATCAATGTACACATCCCCAAACGATCGCTGAATTGGATGATCGGATGTAGAGTCGGTGGGATGGATCCTCACATGACTTCTCTCAGAATACCACTCCTCATAACCGTCCTCACACATCCATGGGCTATCTTCATCACACGGCTCTCCATGGCTACTCATTGAAAGACAATGGTGGCTCCAGGTCGTCCAAATGTACTCCACATAAATGTGCTCCACAGAATACAGGTTTGCTCTAGCTCCTCTATTTGCTTTCGTCGGTGGGATAGGCGCGTGATTCCATGGACTGGCTTGCACGTACCCAAACTGCCTCAGAACACGGGCAGGATGGTAAGGCTCAACGTATTCGCAGAATGCGATACATCCATAGTACCACGCGATGGCCTGGAATGGATGATCATCTCTCATGCCACGGTAGGGATCCCAAATGACCTATATATACAGTAATTTTAACATGTAATTTAAGTGAACTATAGCAAATATATTCAAACATACAACAATTGTTTATTTAGACTTACATTTTCCTTTATGATATTATTTATTTGCTGCCTCAGGAACTTCAGTCTATTGGGGGCTTCCGCAGCGCTCACTGAGGATCGAGGCTTCCACTTCATTGCTCGAGGGTTGCCATTGACGTATTCTAGGTCGGGTGTAGGCCGCTCCACAGTGAAGTGCTCGTATATCCAAGTCTGTATATAAAAAAAACATATATGATGTTAGTATATGATAATCACTGATATAGTCAATAACAAGAGACTGAATTTTTCAATCATGAATGTACCTCCAACAGAGTGAGATAGCCTGCAATCTGCTTAACCTCTACCCGTGTAGCAACCCCCAACTGCCTGTATAAATATGCTAACCCAGTAGTGCCCCAAGCATAGTTGGCTACATCTCCAACATCCGATAAGAGGTTTAAGTAAGTCACAGGCACCTTCAATCCCGTCTTGTCAGAGAAAAGGGAACACCTAAGGAGGTAAAGTAGATAGGCCCTCACGTGCTTGTCAATATCTGCATCCGAATCTCTCTCCTTCGCCTTATTCGCAAAAGTTTTCCTCAACCACTCCATCCTCACATAATTGCATCTATTCATCTTCAATTCATCCAATGCTGCGTCTCGACTAACTCCCAAGTATTTATGCAGCAAGCCAATGACATCCTTCTTTCGAATGTCAGGAGCCCTCACACCCTTTCCAACAACAGGCAACCCCGTGATCTGTTTGACATCATCAAGCGTAATGGTCATCTCACCAAATGGTAGGTGGAAAGTATTAGTCTCGGGATGCCAACGCTCGACGAATGCCGAAATCAAAACACGGTTTATGTGAGTGTAGGACACCTGCTTCAGTTGGCACAAATGGGTATTATTCACCCTTGCCTTGAACCTCTTGCACTCCGTCTTCCAAAGCCATTCAAAAATTTTGGGAATATGTTGTATACATTTAAAAAGTTCTCGATCCTACACAATGAACAAATATTAGTTAGTAAATCGATAAATGATAATAATTTATAACTTAGTTATGAATTACTGAAAAATAACAATGTACCTGTCTGTCCCTAATGAATCTCGCTACATGGGTTCCAAAACCCTTCAAAATCTCCGTATTCTTGGGGCCTCCGGGGAATTCGGTAGTTGCAGAACCAGAAGGCTGTGATATACCCTTCGCCTTTGCCTTTCGCTTCCCCTTAGCCACTACTTTCTCCTTCCCCTTCGTACTCCGCGGAGCAACAATTTTCTCCTCCTCCTCACTCTCACTCTCTTCCTCCCCCTCTCCATCACTCTCACTCTCCTCTCCCTCTCCATCAGTATCACTGTCCTCAACACTCCCTCTTCCACTTCCACTCTCACTAATTGAATCATCTGATTCAATTCTAACATCATGCTTTATTTTAGAGCGCTCCTCACGATCCTCATCACTTGCACTAACTTCCTCACTATCACTATCTTCTCCTAATTCTTGGTGCCTTGTCAATTCAATTAATCCTTCTACATTACCCCGAACTGCCGGTTCGGGGTCTTCCCGTACGTCCATCCCTACTAAGGTACCTGCTGACTCTTGTGCTGGCTCTGCTGCATGCACTGCTGTAGGCTCAGAAACAGACTCTGCTATATTCACTGTTGTAGGCTCTGATGCATGCACTGCTGTAGGCACTGATACATGCTCTGATACATGCACTGCTGTAGGCTCTGATACATGCTCTGATGTATGCACTGTTGTAGGCTCATCCCCAACTGAAGCCCCAACTCCCTCAAGAATTGGATTAACCGCAACTTTTCTTTTACTCTTCTTCACGTAAACGGAGTGAATTTCTCGTTTCTTTCGCTCCGACGCTGTTGGACGTTTTCGTTCTTCCTTCTCATCCACATTAGTGTCCTCAAAAGGCCGTTTCGTACCACCTTGTTCAGTCATTTTTCCTACAACATAGAATGATTGTAATAAAATTAGGGTACACAATATAAAATGATTCATATTTACATGCTCAATTCAAACACAGTGTTAAGGAGTTCAAAGTTCACATGTTTATACTATTTTCACATGTGTGCACAATTGAACCTAACCATATACTTTTATGGGATATAATTAAGGATAGGTAGCCAATAGTGGGGGGATGGTGGTTCTTAATTTGTATAAAATTGCAGGCGGCTCGGAACTTGCAAAGCTTTAAGCATACTGTTAAAAGATTGGAAGAAGTTTCTATTTCTTGTAGAGGACTAGAAAGAGTTCAATTACTAAGGAGGTCGTTGATTGCACTTAGAGAAATTGAAAGATTATCTGAAAGTTGTTTTGATAATGATGAAAATAATCTTGAACAGCTCCATTCTTCCAATGAATCCACGGATTGTCAACGAAAACCCCCTTTGGTTAGTAAACTCAATTCTATATTACATTGTTTTCATGTCCTTTGTTTTAATATTAACCATGTAACAGTTATTGTAACACATTCTGATGACTTGTGTCAAAAGTTTTAACATGGTCGTGCATAAGAAATTTTCCTTGCAGCATTATTGCGATTTGTGTATTTTTGGTAAAAGTATGAAAACTGTGCTCTTTCTAGTTTATATAAAGAGATATGGCCAACAATGTTTTGAATGTGAATTTGAGAATAGTTTTCTTTATTTACTATTTATATATTTTTCTGTTTATTTATGTGTCCATAAATCTCACGATAAGCACCTGTATTCATATTTAACTATGTGGAAACTTGTAATTGGATTTTGCATCTTCCATTAAAATGTCTTACCATTTGCCTAATCTATGAAGATTGTTTTCTATATCCAAAAAATGCAAGATGCTCCTGAATGACTAACCAGTATGAAGATTGTTTTCTATATTTAAAAAATGCAAGATGCTTCTGAATAACTAACCAGTCACCATTCTGTCTTCTCTTATATCACTACTTTACTTACATTCAGTCATTTATCCAGTGGTCAATCAAATCACTCTTCATTATTATAAACACATTTTCATTTAAGAAGTAAAATAGCAAAGTGTAATTTTTTATTTATCAGTTAATGCAAATTTTATGTTTAAGCAATTGCCTAGGCATTGATGCCATTGCCTATGAAAACTTGCCTTTGGTGCTTGTTTGACCATCCTGGTTCTTCATATAATGCACATGCTCGATATGATAGTGTTTCTTAGTTCTTGTTGAAGTTGAAAAATTATTTAAAAATTTCTCAATCTGTTTTTTATTAGTTGCTTATCTATTACGCTTCTATTACTTTGGTCAGGTTTTATATTATGATCCTGATTTTGAGGGTGAACCAATGAATTTTTGTGACGTCTTTCTTCATAGTCAAGCTCTCGAAGGCATTACATTGTCTATGGTAAGTTAAACAAATTTCATTGGTTTCTATGAAAGGCTTGTGTGCTGTTAATGTTCTGTGTTCATTGACACTTGAAAAATATATTAAGTACACTTGTTGGACATAATGCAACATGGTTTTGGGTTATAAGATATGTGTTAGACATGTTTTACTATTAAAAATGTACCAAGAAACATGACCTTCAAAATGAAGTTATTAACACATTCCTACTTTAGTTAAATTTTCAAAGGATACTTTTGTCACAACCTGCATTAATACTTCAAAACTTCAAAATGAACGAAGTTTCCGAGTTAGATATGTTGTGTTGAATAGAGACTTTGAGAATTCAGTTAGGTCATCGTGTCCTAAGTCCTAACATTTGGAATTAACCTGATATTCAGATACATATGTGCATCCAACATGCATACCCTATTCCATAACCAAATATTGTACACAATAAACCTCAATTATTACACAATAAACCTCAATTATCACTAAGTCCATGCAAGCATTATGGTTTTTGGGGTTCTAAAAGTACGGCACCAAGCGACACATACACAAATTATTAATCTAATACAGTTCGGGGTTCAAATTGTGAACCTGTTCATGGTGACACAATGAAATAGCAGATAAAAAGCTTTCTACCCATTTAGTCGGCCATTAAATACCGAATACAACATACTACATTCGACTCTATATATCCGAATATTAAAGATTACATTCGGCACTATAGAGACGAATGTGAGTTGCTATATTCGGCATTTACAGGCCGAATCAGAACAATTCAAAAGTTAAATAACGTTTTGAACCAACACATTGAACATTCAAACACTTGTTAATGGTGGAGATGAAGAAGAATCACGTTACAAAGATGAAGAACAATCACATTAACAAGAATCACATTATATTTAACATTTAACATTCAAACACATTTAACATTCAACAATTTAAAGAAGAATCACAATACAAAAACAAATACATACCAAAGGTAGTGCAAAGACGATGACGAAGAAAATGATGGCTGCTCGTGGATGGTGGATTGCTCGTGCTCGTGTTTGTTTGGCTTGCCGAGGATGACGATTGTGGCTGCTTGTGCTGGTGGAGTGATCGTGATAGTGATCGTGATAGTGATCGTGCTGCTCTTTGGCTTGCCGAAGATGAAGATGAAGGTGATGTTGCTGGTTTGCCGAAGGTGAGATGATGAAGAGAAGAAGATGGTGATGTTGCTGCT
Organism: Hamamelis virginiana; assembly: GCA_017140935.1. Taxonomy (NCBI): domain Eukaryota; kingdom Viridiplantae; phylum Streptophyta; class Magnoliopsida; order Saxifragales; family Hamamelidaceae; genus Hamamelis; species Hamamelis virginiana. The sequence goes on along the minus strand of JAESVK010000334.1, from coordinate 478,757 downwards.
GCTGCGTGAAACCCTTGATCTCGGGTTTGGCTTGCTGAAGAAGGTAGAAAGCTGATTTCAAATTTTTTTTTGTTTTATTTCAATTAATGGTTAAATGAGTTGCAAATAGAAAACCTGTCTTGTATTTAGAATTGGGCATTTTGGGTATTTAAAAATTTGTGTTTTTTTTATTAGTGGGTTGCCTAAAGCATTAGTGGGTTGTAGATAGAAAAGAATAAAATGGACTAATTAAAATTTTATATGGGCTACGTTTAGTAAAAAGGTGGGCTGTATATAGCCCCTCCCTTCGCAAAAAGAACTTTTTGGCATGAAATGTTTTTTCATTGGGACCTATGGCCAAATTACCCTAGTTTTAATTGGAACACATTGACCCCTTATAATTTTAATTCATCGTTTTTGTGCGTAGCATTAGTCCTAAAGTGCTAATATTTCTACAAGCGTACCCGTGAAATTTCATGATTTTTTTCAATATATTTTCACCATACAATAAATAAAATATATTGAAAAAAATCATGAAAATTCACCTATATAGTATACTTATAGATACATTAGCAATTCAAGATAAATACTATATGGAACAATGACAAGCTTGACATTGTTTTTCATTAAAGAATCAAATGATTAATTGACAAAATGATGAAGTGTTGCAAAAGAAAAATACAGAGGGTCATTTTCATGCACCCATGGATTAGAAAAACGTGCAGTTATCTCAGAGACACAATTACGCATGGTAATAACCCATTCCATTTACTATAGAAAACCATGGATGGAACCCTAAAACCAATTCTTCGTTATATTGTTTGGAGATAGAATTCATAGTACCTCATGAGTCACGACTGATCTGAGTCCATGCAACATGTAAAAAGAAAGAAATTCTAAACATGCAACACTTTACAAGATGATAATCAGTAAATACTATAAAAAGAAAATATAATTTCTTCCATCAAGATTTTAAAACAGTGCTAACAGTTTCTGTTCTGTTAATTTCAGCTACTACTGTCATATGAATCCTTAAAAACTCTTTACAAGATGTAAATAGATTCTGAAATACTGGGTTTGGCAAGTCGCCTCTGGCAATAAGGATGCTAACCTCATGCATTAACCCAACAAGCCTATCCTTCCGGAATCTCTCCGCATTTTCCTTGAATAAATTTAACCATGCCACCTTCGTGAATGCCTGCAACTCGCTCCTCGGATCACTCAAAATACAGGAGATAGCCGCAGCGTAATCACCGTTCTCCACTTTTAAGCAAAATCTTTCTTTAATAAGAGAGAGTGGTGGAATCCGGTCTGCCTGGGTTAGGTGTTTCCAAGTTGTTTCCAGTAGCTCACCCTGAAACATATGCATGATTCCCTCCAATGAAACCTCAATAAGAGCAATTATGGAAAATTAAATGAACTCTATACAGCATCCATCAAGAATTTTTTCTTGGAAACCTCCCTCATTTGAAATACTAAGCGCACATGCAACCCAAAAAGAATAAAGAAAAGAAAAGCACCCAACAAGTTGAAATAAATTATTGGAGTCTAAAACCCATGGTGAAGAAATCTCTAGGTTTTCCAAAGATATGATTTTGCAGCTATCATTGAAATTCTTGAAACTCCTAGATTTTAGTACACACGCATGTGCAGTGTCAGAGAGAGAGAGAGGAATTTTTTCAACAGCAAGTTGTAAAGTCACACCCTAACAAATGATATTCTCATTCTTAATTATATACAATTAATTGATATCGTCATAACATAAAATATAGATAAAGAATTAGGCAGGGGCATTATTTTCAATGAATCATTTCTTCGGACAGAAGATTATGCCTTTCATTTTAATTTGGTGGTTGGGTCCCAGTCTAATGATCCAAAAGAAAATAAACTACAAAATCATTGTAAAAAAAGAAAATATGTAAAAAATTTGGATCAGAAAGATTTAATTGAATGCTAAACCCAGTTAGTTTTTATTTAAGTAATAGTACTTTCACATTCAGAAGTGACTAATCCGAATTTCTGGGAGAACAACGTTTGCTAAGGTTTTTCCAGGTCAGTAGGGTTTTGCTTCTCCTCTTATGGCTGCTTTGCATGGCCCAATGATAGGTTCAAGATAAAGATTTCTCCTTCTCTTCAGAACAATGGTGTTTGTTGTCCTTGGGGTTTTTTTTATGTGATTCGGTAACAGCTAAAAGTCATACTGTTTCTTCTTCTCATATTCTTTTTTCTTCAAAATCTTTTGTGTCTATGTTGAAGCAACATGATTTTGAAGTACCGGTTACTCAGATTCCATCCCGCAAACCTTGTAGGGAATATAGTTAGAGTCACCATAGATGAAGAGAGATATAAATCTAAAATTAAAGAGTGCAAGTCTAATTCGATTGGAAAACTTTTGCTTCCTAAAGGAACTAAACCTATTCGTTTAGTTGATTAAAAACCAAATTGGCTTCGCTTTGGAAACCTTTACAGCCTTGGAGATTAATCCTTCTTGGAAAAGGTTTTTTCGATATTCACTTTGAATATATGGAAGACATGAAGAGAGTTTGGGCAGGTGATAATTGGAATATATCCCCAGGCTTTCTGCGGGTCATTCAATGGATTTCTGACTTTAATACACATGCTCTGTTTCAGCCTGTCTCTCAAGTTTTGGTGAAGTTCTATGGAATATCACAGGAATATTGGGATGAAAATATCCTCACTGGTATTGCTAGAGGGGCTGGAATCCCACTGCAAATTGATAGAAATACCCTTGATAGGTTCTATGGTTATTGTGGGGTCTTGGTTGAACTTGATATCTCTCCTGCTCCTCTGCTGCAGACCAGATTTGAAAGGGAAGGGTTTGGATTTTTTGTCGATTTGGAATATAAAAATTTACCTATTTTTTGTTTGTATTGTCATATTATTGGGCATACCCTTTCTCATCGCAGATTAGTTAATGGTAATCGGGAGAAGCTGGATGACAAAAATAAGAAGGTTAAATGGTTTATAAATCAAAACCTAAACATGCTGATGAAGTTATTGCTAATGATCAATCGATTAATAATAATCCAATTGATCAGCCTCCTAATAATAACCAGATTGATCATGGTAGATCTGATCATTCTACTGGTGTGGGGGATAATCAGTGTGTTGATAAGGTTGATAATGTTTTGGTCTCTACCAAATCTAAAGAGGTTGGGAATGTTAATTCTATGGTTGCTGAACGGTTGAATTCATCTCCTGTTGTGTGCGACATTTCACATGTTAGTGTTCATCTGCCACCAGAAAGTCTTGAGGCGATATGTCAGACTCTGAATAAGATCAGAATGTTGATATGGATCAGATTGCTGCTAATAAGGGTCTGTCTTCTCAAAGACACTTTTCCCCACAGTCCGCTGAAGATGCTACTCAGAAATCTCTTCCTATTGAGTAAACTCCAGAGCCTATTAATTCAGCAGTCTTTCAATTTGTTCTTTCTAAATATCAAAAGGAAAAGTTAAAAAAGCTGCAGATGGCTAAAGCCAGGGTGGATGGATACCCAACTAGGGATAAGGTTTCTTTTTTCCTTCCTAATCAATGAAAGATATATTTTGGAATGCCAAGGGTGTGGCTAATGCTCCGACAAGAAGAGGTATTAAATTTTGTTCTAGAAGGCTTAAGCCTTCCTTAGTTTGTATTGCTGAACCTATGACTCCTTTTGCTAATGTTAAACAAATTTTTTTGTTCTTCTTTGAGTCTTTCTTTAGTGGAAATGAATAAGAGGATTAATTCCTCTCCTTCTCAATGAGTTTTCTCTTCTGATCCTAATTGTTCCACTATTATCTGTTTTTACAGCATTTTGTATATTTGTTCTCTCAATAGGAGTGAGATAATTATCCCACCAACCTTTGAGTTGTCCTGTAACTCCAGCAATTAATGTTGAAGCTACAGCATCATCAATTATCTCAGGAGACTTTGCCTTGTATGCTGTACAAAACATTGTCATTTCCTGGAGGTAATTTATTATGTGATATTCTGTCATACTATCTATGTTCCATTCATAAATAGTATTACCATGATATGTAGCTTGATGAAAAGTTCATCTTTCCTCCATCTGCATATCTGGATATGTTGGTCTGGGATATAAATTTCTTAAAGGTTTATATGTGGCATTAATGTCATTGTTTTGGAAAGTTTCAATAATCAGATCTGCTTCAGTCTCATATTCTGGTTCAACTTTCTCTATAGTTGATATTGTTTTTCTTGATGGTTCAGGAGAATCTGGAACCCTTGCAACAATGTTTGTTAAATTTTCAATTCTCTTTTTTATTTCAGAGAATATACTTGTGGATAATTGTTTTTGATGTTTTTTAGTGATTTCATGTGGTTTGAATTGGTGTGTCATCATACTTTCCATGAAGAATTTTTTCTTTCTGACTAAGTTTTCAACCCTAGTTAACTGATCACCAATAGTTTTTAGATTTTGATTAGTAAAATTATTCTGCTGCATAAGCTTCTAAATATCTTTACTTGTTTGATCTGCGAGATTATTTATTGTTTTGAATGGAGAAGCTATTACTACTCCATTTCTGTGAGAAATTTCAAATTGTTCCATAGGAGGATGAATTGATTCCTTATGAACATTTGGATAAATTTGCCAAGATGTTGTGTTTCTTCCTGCCATATTTATTTCTTTTACAAAGGGAAATTCTACTGAGTTTTGTTCAGCATATATTTCAAACCATGTAAAGAAATAAACAAGTGTTTTATGTTTATTCATGAATGAATAATATTGTTCTTGTATTTTATCCCTCTGAGTCTTATCATTTGTTTTGAAAAACCATTCCTTGGGCCTTCTGTTTGTTTTATTGTAAAAATCTGTCCTTAGTAATTCTTTGTCTATTACAAAATCTTTTTCTAACATATAAATTTGTGGATCCATTTGTGATCGTGTTGGAGACATTTGTGGTGGCGTGTCTTCAGACTGTTGTTCTTGCATATCTGTGTCTGTATCTACAGGTTCTGTAGTGTAATATGGTCTAGGTAAATTTGAATTTTCAACTCCAACCAAATCTGGTTCAGGAGTCTTATATTCAAATATCCTTGTTGGGACAGAAGAACAAGAAGCTCTTGAAGCAGTATCAAAAGTTCTATGTTCTTCTTTAGAAAGTCTGAATGAATTCCTCTTTGTAGAGAAACTTATTCCAACACTTCCATCAGAGTACTCTGTTAATTTATGGATGTTTGTAGAAGATGTATCTTCTTGTGGCTGTTTTAGTGGGGAAAGTATCTGTGGAAACCTCCATTCCTTAGGAATTGTGAGTTCATTCCAAAGTAGCGTTCTCGGTTGTATTATACCTTTTGGGTCTTTTGTGTTTGATTGGATCAATAGAGATTCTCCGGTGGGAGATTTGATCTTTGCTCTATGACTCAAATTTGTATTGAAAACTTTGTACTGTATCCTAGACTGTATTGTGACAGGTAGAGACCTTTCCTGATCTCTGAGTTATGGATCTTAACATTTACTGTTAAAACATACATTATGTTCTTATCTTCTAGGCTGACTATGTAATTGGGAAAGCAGTTGAAATATTTTGGTCCGTCATGTAAGCCGGATTGTATACCTCCTAACATACTTTTGTCAAAGTTGAGCCATCTGCAATCTCGTAGAACGAGGACTACAGATAGATCCATTCCATCTTTTCCTAAGGGTTGTGCAGCAACTTGTCCTAACCTTATGTGTAGATATTTGAAGTTATCTTTTCTATGTTTCTCAATACTTTCTATGTTAAAGAGTTGTATTGTTTCAAAGTCTGAAACAACTTTGATGTTTTGTTCTTGTAGTTGTATGTTTATGTCTGCAAAGAATTGCAGTGTAGGCCTATGATATACATTTGTTGTAGGTACCCTAGGTATTTTCCATTGATAGAAATCTATTTCATCCATATTATATGTGATTTCTTTTTTGTTTATCACCTGTTTCCCCTTAGAGGATGTGCCTGGTCTCCTAGACAATGTCCTAGAAAAGAAGCTCATATTGAACCTCCAAACCCCTAAACCCTGGTTGGCACCTGCGACTCACAGCCTTATCCGTCGGGACTTACTGCACTAGCCTCCCGCCATAAGGTTTTACCCTTACAGGAGTCTGAAAGTCTTCCTATTCATACCCCCCTAAGCCAAATGGCTCTGATACCGGATTGTATACCTCCTAACATATATATATGTGTGTGTGTGTGTGTGTGTACATACATATGTGTGTGTGTGTGTGGAGAAATGTTCCTATCAGTCGATACGTAATTATCATATACATATTTTGAAAAACTGACCGTTGGATTAGATACTATGCATATGTATTATCAAAGAAGTGCTTAGTACTTGTCAAACAAATATCTTACGTGACCTTAACTTTTATTTGATTAATTACTAGTATCCAACTGGATCAACAAACTACCTAACAAACAAATATTTTAGGTTACTAAGCTGCTTTACACACACACACACACACACACACACACACACACACACACACACAGAGTAATGTTCCTATCAGCACATGCTTACTTTTGCGAAAGTCAGCATAGTGCTCATAGGTAATTGTGGGATGCATATTTTGAAAAACCGACCGTTGGATTAAATACTCTTGTTATGGATGTCACGTTTGCTAAAAATCACAATGATCCGATGTCAGCATCTCAAAATACAGACTGTGAAAAATTCTGACCACTGAAAACTATCACAATTTTCTTATTGACATATTTGAGAAATCTACCATTGGATCACTGTGGTTTTTGACATGCGTGACATACATATGCATAGTATCTAATCCAACGGTCAGTTTTTCAAAATATGCAACCCACAATAACCTATGAGCATCATGCTGACTTTTGTGAAAATCAGCATATGCTGATAGGAACATTTCTGTATATTTATTGTACTTGCATAACATAAACCATGACTAAATGTTCACTATCATGTGCAATGCATGTGCTTGTGACTAATATAATGATATAAGAGATTGAAAAAATACCTTTCCAACTCTGGAAGCATCCAATATCATATGAAGATGACGTTTTGCATTGAAGTGGTACCCACGGCGCATCATCTGTTTATAGAAATACTCAAAATCATCCCACCTCTTCTCTGCAACGCAGGCATCTAACATGGCGTTGAATGTGTAAATATCTGGTATAACCCTATCCTTGTAATCAGATTTACAGCTAATACGATTGCTATCTTCTGTCATCTTCTGGAACAGCTTTTTCGCTTCTTCAAACATACCATGTTCCAGGTAACCTTTTAGCATTATGTTATAACTAACCAGATTAGGAGAGCAAATGCCATGCATTTGGTGGAAAATGTATGCCCCATTCTGAATGTTTCCAGACTCCAGACAAGCTTGAATTAAACCAGTATAAGTCACTACTAGAGGCTTATTTGCCACCTTACATATCTTCTCAATCTGTGAAGAAAAAGCACAACGCAATATATAATCAAACTCTTTAGCTATGACTCAAAAATGTTCTCTATCTAAATGTTCTCTTACAAATCCATTGCAGTAAATTGGCAAGTTTTGATATTTTATAATCTTTGAAACTCAGTCATGAACTCTTATAAATAGATAATATCATCAGTTCTGTTGGTTTTAGAGTTTCTGCATTTTGGTGTTTATGCTACCTCTTCAATGTTACAAACATTAATTTCAAAAGGACACTAAAATATAAGGGTTCCACACTTCCACAAGGTCCTTCCCTTTGGGAACATAACAACTAAAGAAAGACAGAAAAAGTAATTTAAGAGCTAACCATCCCATTATTTTTTGTTCTAATTCTAATGCTCATGACTTGATGGATATTTTTCTGAAGCTGGGGAAATGTTTGTTATGTCTACTTACTCTCAAGAAAGAAAGAAATTTTCTCACTTTTCTCTTTAACACTTGAATAAGATTGTTTTTATTAGAATTTATTCATTTAATTGATTACAGAGACATAAGAGATTCTTAGAAAATATAAAAGTTAATGATTTGAGTTGTTTTTGTCCTTCATGTTTGCATATTTCACAATCTTTTTCTTTTCTTTTTTCTGTTTTTTTCTAATAGCAAGTGATTGGTTTTGTATGAACTTTCGACAGGTTTCTAATAGTAATCTACTATCAATTAGGGGAGCAAAAACACACATACACAATATTGTAGACAGTTGTAATCAATGGATTTCCTTGATTCATAGAATGACAATAGAACACTAACAATAACCAACCATAGGTTGCCCCCTACAATAAAGTCCTAACTCTTCCTTGCTCATCTTGATTCTGTTCACTTCTCTACTCACAATTCTTAGCAAATTTAAATGTGTCATCAAAAAATCTTTTCATAAATTATAATTTAGATTTCATAATTTTATTTTCTACTTTTTCTTTAGATTTGTTTTCCGATAGGATCTCTTTTTTTTTTTTTTTAAAGATGTAAATACATAAATATACTTAACCTATATTCAAACTATTTTATCTTATATTAATTAGTGACTTAACATGGCCAAGTCAGCAATCTACTCATATCTCAAATTTTTTACTGATAAAGTTATTTGACCTTTTAAACATTATCAGTAATGCTATCAACTAATGCATGTTGAAGTGTTGGACTAAAAGCACTTTTGACAGATATAACAAAAGGTACAACTAAATGTTAATGTAAGAAATTGAGCATTAGAAAAAGTACCTGCATTAGCGCTTCCTGGCACCTTCCTGCACTACAGAGACAACGAGCAAGGTCATAATAAAGAGCAGCAGAACCCACTATTCCTCGTCTTTCCATATCTTGAACAGCCAACACAGCCTCATCTGTTTTACCTTCTCTCCAGAGAGTATTCACAAGAACTGTATGACAAGAAGACACTGTCAGAACGAAATTCTGAAAAATACCGATTGAATTAAGGGTAGTTCACAAAAATACCTTTATATGTTAAAGCATTTGGAATAGATTTCTGCACTTTCCTAAAAAACTCATGAACCAAATTGTACTTGCCACAAGCAAACATCACCTACACAAATGTAGGCGGTCTCAGCAATTAAATTCAAATATATTTCCTGACCATTACTCTCAAATTGAAATGCATAATATTCAAGGTAAAGCGACATGATAAGATGATTAGATTGGGCACATAACAACAAAATTCATAAAATCTTGTTAAATTATGGATGAACTGCCTAGACATATTCAAGAAGATGTTCCATGGTGTATGTTGTTTGTTGACAGTATGGTGTCAGCTAATGAAACTAGAGTATGTGTTTATTCTAAATTAGAATTATAAAAAGACACCTTAGAATATGAAGGTTTTCAGTTAAATAGGACTAAAACACAAATATATGGAATGTAAATTTAGTCAAATTAAGAATATAAATGAGGCCGTGGTGCAAATTAATGGATAAAAGAAACCCAAACGTGACCATCTCCAATATCTTGAATCAATTATCCATACAGATTGAGAGATTGAGAGGTAGCAACTTCAATACCCAGAAAATAGCAAAGAGGCCCTAAATCCTTCATATCAAACTCCTAAAAAAGATTGTGTTTCACGTCAGCAATAGTAGAAGGATCAAAACCAGTAATGATCATGTCATCAACATATAGAAGAAGAACAACCATGCCAACTGCAGTATGTCGAATAAACGGGGTAGAATCATAAGAGCTCGGGGTAAAACCATTCCGAGAAACAGCAAACTTAAAACGTTTATACCAAGCCCAAGGTGACTGTTTGAAACTATATAGAGCTCGGTGAAGGTAGCAACTAGGCCCAAAGGATGAGGAAGCCCAGGGGAGGACGAATATAGACCTCTTCAGAAAGAGACCCATTGAGGAAGGCATGTTTATCATCAAGCTTAAATAATTGCCACTTACGAACAGCTGCCACTGAGATAAGAGTACAAATTGTGGTCATTTTGGCAACAGGAGCAAAGGTCTTCTCATAATCTACACCATATTCTTAAGTAAATCCTTTGGCAACCAATCTTTATAGCGCTCCAAAGAACCATTAGAATTAGTTTGCACTTTATAAGATCGGGGCTCAAATTAAGAATGAATAAAAGTGAGAAAACAATGATAAGACAATGAATAACACGTATTAGAAAAACCAAGTCTTAGCAAAAGACGACGAATGCGAGTGGACTGGTGTGTACGCGAATCATCAACATCCAAAAAAGCAATTGGTAGAGCATCAGAGGAAGCTTCTAGAGAAGAATGAGAAGGTGAGGAAGGTCGTTTAGAGTACACTAAGGAAAAAAAAGAAATTTAGGATGAGAAGAACCAAAGGTGGCAGTTGGGAGATTAGAAGAATCCAAATCGGAAACAAATTCATTAGTTGGAATAGAAAAAGGAAACGGGTCATAGAGATTAAATCTTCGTTAGAAACTGGGACAAAATGCAGAGGAATAGTAAAGAAAGGAATGCGCTCCAGAAAAGCCACATGGCCAGAAACATACAATCATTTTGATAGAGGATGATAGCATCTGTACCCTTTTGCATGAGACTATAACCTAAGAAGACACAGAGTAGAAAGCGCACTGAGTTTTGTACGATCACGTTTAGAAAGGAGGACAAAACAAGAACATCCAAACACTATAAGTAAAGAATAGTTAAGTGGTTAACCAAAGAGCTTTTCATAAAGAGAAAGACCAGGAAGATGAGGAGAATGGATACAATTCATAAGATACGCAGCTGTAAAAACAGCTTTCCCCCAAAAAATAGAAGGAACTAATGAAGAGATAAGAAGAGAGAGGATGATAGCATATAATCATTTAGAGAGAGGATGATAGCATCTGTAACCTTTCTGCGTGAGACTGTAACCTAAGAAGACACAGAGTAGAAAGCGCACTGAGTTTTGTACTATCATGTTTAGGAAGGAAGACAAAACAAGCACAACCAAACACTCTAAGTAAAGAACAGTTAAGTGGTTAACCAAAGAGCTTTTCATAAAGAGAAAGACCAGAAAGACGAGGAGAATGGATACGATTAACAAGATATGCAGCTGTAAAAACAGCTTCCCCAAAAAATTGAAGGAACTGATGAAGGGATAAGAAGAGAGCGAGCAATATCTAGTAGGTGGTGATGTTTGCGTTCAACAACACCATTCTGCACAAGTGTATCAACACAAGAAGATTGATGAGCAATACCAAGATTGGGAAGGAAATTAGTAAAAACGAAGAGTTTTGATAGAAGTGGAAAACTGAGTGGTAACCATGGCATGAAATTCTTTAAAGATACGAAATAAATCAGATTTATGAGCCATAAGATAAACCCAACATAATTTGCTGTAATCATCAATAAATGAAACATAAAATGATAAACCACCCTTGGTTGCAAGAGGGGAAAGACCCCATACATCAGTATGAACAAAAGAGAAAGGAGAATCAGAAATGGAGTCACTTTTATTAAAAGGTAATGCTTTCATTTTGGCAAGTTTGCACCCCCTACAATGTTTAACATCCTCGACAGACATTGAACCCAATTTACCATACAAAACTAAACTTTTCAACCTGTCCCGAGAGACATGACCTAATCTAGAATGCCATAGATAGAATGGAGACGACTCATTATTCAACAAAAAAGAGGAAAGGGCGAATGAACTACTAGAAACTGGAAGTTGAAGACTGTCCACAATGTAGAGATCTCCAGCTCTACGCCCTATCCCAATCTGCTTCTTGGATACTCAATCCTGCACAACACAATGAGAGGAAGAGAAAAGCACATCAAAGCTAGAATCTAATAATTGACTGATAGACAATTGAGGAACATAGAAGACATCAGGTATAGATAAATTACAGTGAGACGACAGAAGCTCAGAACCAATAAATTTAACTGACATATGAGATCTATTAGTAGTTGCAATAGTGATAGGTGAAGAAGAAGAGACGCAGTTACTAAGCATAGAGAGGTGATGAGTCATATGATGAGATGAACCATAATCAAATATATAGTGGAGGTGATACCTGAGGGATTGGAACTACACAAACCTGGATGAAAAGTGGACAAAGCAGAAGCCTGAGACTGAGATTGGGATGCTAGCCAAGTCTGAAATTGCTCAAATATAGATGAAACAAGAGAAGTGGGCACTGTGGTAGCTGGTGGGTCAGCAAGGGCAACTCGTGGGCGAGGATATAAAGCAGGACACTGTGGAACAAGCTTAAGGCAAGCATACTTCCAATTACCCTTTTGATGACAAAAACTGCATTCATCATAAGCAAATCGGGGTTTTGGCTTCCCTATGATTTTGATAACAGAACCGGGAGGGGAAAGAGGAGTGGGGAGCAATGGAGCTAGTGAAAAAAAAAAAAAAAGCAGCAAACATCAATTCCATACTAAAATGAGAAATACAAAGGTGCAAGCGTGTTTCTTCTGCCACAAGTTCCCTCACTGCAGCATTCAGGGTGGGTAAGGGAATACGATGCATAATAGCCCCACAAATAGGCTCTATTGCTCGCGCAGAGCCATCATAAACTGGGTAAGGCATTGACAATCCCATTTCTGAATATAAATGGTCAACTGCAATAATTCTAGAGAGTCCATGAGAGCTAACTAATCCCAGTAAACCACCGTCTCATTGTAGAACTCCTGAATACTCTTGTCCCTTTGTTCCGCCCCTCGAATGGCTATCTCTATTTCAAACTCTTTCACATAATTGGCTTCAAGATACAACTCCCGGAGATATGCCCAAACTTGACTAGCAGTATCAAACTTAGAAAGATTTTGACCAATACTGGGTTCCACAGAATTGTGAAGCTAAGTGAGAACCTGAGCATTCTCTTTTGCCCATGTTACTAGGGCAGTCTTATACCCTTCAGCCTTAGGATCAGTCGGCTTCTAAATGGTACTAGTAACATATTTCCAACAGTCCCAACCTAGGAGAAAATTTTTCATCACAGTGGCCCAATAATTATAATTTTCTCCATTCAAGCAATGCTAATTGCTTGAATTTTCTCATCGGCCATACTTAGAATTACAAAGAGCACAGATCAAAGAAAATTACAAAGAGCTGGACAGCCACAAATAAATACCAAAATTTCCAAGTACCAAATACCAAATGGCAAGTACAAAAGTTCACGTGAGATAGAGGAGAGAGAAAGAGCCAAGAAGAGAATATGGATTCAAGGATTACCGTGAGAGAGAAACACTAAAAAAAATATAAAGATTGCCGAGAAAGAAAGTTCCACTAGGAGAGTAGGATACTGCCAAGAGAGTGAGGCTGAAACTGCCGTGAAGTGGAGAACCAGTAGGAGAGAGAGATAAAGGCAACCGTAGGTGTGATAGGTGTGATAGAGGATGTCGACAGATGGAAGTCAAACCAGAAAACCCAAGTGCAAAGGCTGATAAAGAGGGAGAGAAGTTTAGAGAGTGCCGATAGATGAAGAGAAGGTCAGAAATCCCACAGCATGAGCCAACAAGAAAGGAGAGAGAGAAAAACTGCCACTAGCAATGGCCAACAAGAAGAAAAAAAAAGCTAGGAGATGCCGATTGAGAAGAAGCACCAAGACAAATGTTTCGACAGCCCTTTAGGGCTCTGATACCATGAAAACTATTGTAAGAGAACCTTCAATCTCTTTTGAATCTCTTATTCAAAAGCTTAATTACAATAGATTTCAACCCTAATTCAAGATTAGGGTTGAAATATAGACTAGCTATACAAAATAAAAGGAAGGATTCGAAATACAATAGAATCAAGAAAAATAAGGAAACCAAATAATTCAAAAAGCCAACTATATATATGTACCGCTCACACAATTACTTATAGGTTTGCTAATGAATCTATCAACCACTTGATTTTACATTGCTTCTTTACTTTTAGGTTGTGGTAATAGCATTTTGTGTTTGTTCGCATTAGGTGGGTTCCTTCATATGTATTCATTGGTAAAGGCTTTCTTTTCGAGCTTCTATAAAAAGAAAAGGGAAGATTTTATGGAATTGTGCAATGATAACTATTATTTGGTGTACTTTGGTGGAAAGGAACACTATTGATCTTGGGAATATATAAAAACAATTACGTCATTTTGGGTTTTGGCTACTAAAGCTTTTAGTGGTATTCCATTTTCTCTTTTTTTGAGGGACTAGGCATAGAGAAATTTATATGAAAAAAAAAAATCTTAAAGGAATCAAATAGTATAACTAACACAACCAAGATAAAATATTCAAAGTTGTTAAAATATTACCATTTAAAAAAGAATTTGAGAAATCAAATGTATATAGCAACACTAAATTAATAAATATGAACTCAATAGGTTACAAAAATTTCATATTGCAAATTAAAATAAAAATTTTATAAAAATTATTAGCCAGAGTACATTTTTAACAAAACAAAAAAAGAAATAAAGGGTAAAATAAACAATATTTTATTGTTTAAGAAATTGAATCATATCTAGAAAAGAACTAGTGTTTATAAAAAAAATTCAAATTACTAAAGACAACTTTTATTGTGATTAGTAGAGTTTAGTAAAAAATGCTTGATAGAGAATTTTAATTTGTTTATAAGATTATTATTGTGATTGATGGCATTTATGAGGCATGATTTGAGAAACTGAGTTCAACTTAGAAACAAATTAATATTCATAGGTAATCTTAATTCAATTCGAAAGCCCACCACTTTGATTGGTGGAATTGTATGTGGTTGTGCCTATTTTTATATTTTAACAATTATATAAGGATATTTTGGTCACTCAAAAGTTTTTCCAAGATTCACACTTCTATATATACTATAGATTTATACATATTATAGATTAGATTGAAAAGCAATGAACCTTTTTAGACACCTTTGCATTTACAAGATTTGGGTGTGCCACTTTCCTTGTGGGAAAATCAAATTTAATTTTTATAGTTGTGCTTTTAAAAAGCCATGGCTTTGGGAACAAGTGGCATCTTTTTAGATCATAAAGGTAATCTTGTCTATAATTTTTCCATGCCTTTTGGTTTAGAATTTACCATCAAAGCAGAAATTGGAGCTCTCTTAGGAGGGCCTAGAATTTAGATAAAAGTCACAAAGACCATGGGATTTGGTGGTGGAAGAGACAGTTCTATGGTTATTGCTTCAGGTAAGCATAAGGAAGAAGGGACTTGAAGATATAGGCATCTAAAGAGAGAGATTTGCAAATATTGATGGAGAGATTGGAGTGCCTTTTTCTTAGGTCTATAGATCGGCTAATGGAAATGTTGATTTCCTCACTAAAAGAGGAGTTGTGACTTCACAAACTTTTATGGGTCATTTTCTAACCCACTTAGAGTTCAATTGGTTTATGTTAGGTTTTTAAAGGGGGTCTATTGGGATTCCTCTACCTAGGTTTAGTCCTTTTTGTATATTCCTTCTTGAAGGACTACAGATCCTTTGTATTATTCCTTTTTGTTAATAAGATTGTCGTTTATCAAAACAAAAGGAGATAGTTTGTGGAAAATTGAGAATGAATTTCTGAAATTCTCATTATTTTCTGAATGGTACATACATGGTTAAATAAGAGGAAGGAGAGAATCAATTCCTCAAATCAAGGAACTAAACAAAAGGAAACAACATCACTAATCTAGGAAAGTAAAAAAATAGAAACTAATTAACAGAGAGAATCGGATAAGATAATACCCGAATCCCTTTATTCTAGGAAACAAATAAATCTTAACAAATAATCCCTAGGAATTGGGGCGGATTTCCACTCCCCCTCGAGCTAGGTTGTATATATTGAGTAATCCTAGCTTGGAAGTAAGATCTTCGAATGTCTTCCTAGGCAATGCTTTAGTCAGAATGTCTGCCGTCTGTTGGTTGGTCGGAATGTACTGAAGTGATATGGTGCCGTTCTCTATCTTTTCCTTGACAAAGTGTCGATCAATCCCCACATGTTTAGTCCTATCATGGTGCACTGGATTCTTAGCTATACTGATGGCTGACTGATTATCACAAAACACCTTCATGGACCCTGAAACAGGAATTCCAAGCTTATAGAGTACCCTTTTCAACCAAATTCCCTCGCAAATGCCATGAGCTAGGGCTATGAATTCTGCTTCTGCTGAGCTACGCGACACAGCAGATTGCTTTTTGCTTTGCCAAGTAACCAAATTACCCCAGACATAAGTGCAGTATCCTGAGGTTGATCGCCTATCAGTTATAGATCCTGCCCAATCTGCATCAATGAATATCCCAACTTTCCTGTTTGCTGTCTTCTGGAAGAACAATCCTTGTCCTGGTGTCATCTTCAAGTATCTCAGAAATCCTGTACACTGCTTCCATATTCTCTTCTGTTGGATTGTTCATGAACTGACTTACCACACTTACAGCGAAACTGATATCTGGTCTCGTATGAGACAGATAAATGAGCTTCCCAACTAATCTTTGGCATCTCCCTTTGTCAACGGGTGCACTACTGTCTTTGCAACCCAATTTCAAAGTGGCATCCACAGGAGTATCAGCTGGCTTACATCCGAGCATTCCTGTTTCTTTCAAGAGGTCAAGCACATACTTCCGCTGAGAAACTAAAATACCTCTCTTGGACCTAGCTACTTCCATGCCAAGGAAGTATTTGAGGTTGCCCAAATCTTTGATCTCAAACTCTTTAGCTAGAAAGCTTTTGAGTTTTTGAATTTCTTCAGCATAATCCCCAGTTAGGATGATGTCATCAACATACACGATAAGAATTGCTCTCTTTCTTGAAGATGAGTGTTTGACAAATATGGTGTGATCTGTCTGGCACTAATCATATCCAAACTTCTTTACTGCCTTAGTGAACTTGTCAAACCAAGCTCTAGGTGACTATTTGAGCCCATACAAGGACTTCTTGAGTTTGCAGACTTTGTTGGTATTAGCAGGAGTATCAAAGCCAGGAGGAATCTCCATGTACACTTCTTCTTCAAGATCACCATTAAGGAATGCATTCTTCACATCCAGCTGATAGAGAGGCCAGTCGAGATTAGAAGCCAGTGAGAGTAGTACTCGAACCGTATTGAGTTTAGATACAGGTGCGAAAGTCTCCTAGCAATCAATCCCATAATCCTTTAGCCACCAGACGAGCCTTAAACCTATTGATCTCCCATCTGAGTTATGTTTGACAGTGAAAATCCACTTGCAACCCACCAGATGTTTTCCTGTTGGCAATTCAGATATCACCCACGTCCCATTCTTTTCTAGTGCTCGGATTTCTTCCCAAATAGCCTCCTTCCATTCTGGTATGCGAAGAG
This sequence comes from Hamamelis virginiana, assembly GCA_017140935.1. Classification (NCBI taxonomy): domain Eukaryota; kingdom Viridiplantae; phylum Streptophyta; class Magnoliopsida; order Saxifragales; family Hamamelidaceae; genus Hamamelis; species Hamamelis virginiana. The sequence goes on along the minus strand of JAESVK010000334.1, from coordinate 461,632 downwards.
CTTCATATATTGAACTGGGAATCTGTATTCTGTCAAGATTGCTAACAAAAGCACAATGACTAGGTGACAATCTCCTATACAATATAAAATTGTAAATGGGATGATTGGTACATAACCGTGTGCCTTTTCTCAAGGCAATAGGTCTATCATCAATCTCTTCATCGGGTTGATTACTAGGAGCAAGGTCGGGACTAGCATTACCTGATGAATTTTGAGATTCCAGAATCGGGTTGGACTCGTGATGGTGATCGGTTGGCTGTAGTACTTTCCCTTCACGAGTCTTGTTCCTCTTAGTATAGACACGTAACTCACTAGTCTCCGCAGGCTGTGTTAGAATGGAACGCTGGGGGGTTTGGTGTATTATTTGGGTGTCAAACTCGGACTGGACATCACGAATTGGACTAGGATTTTGATCTGTTTATGTTTGAGATGGTTGAGATGACTCAGGCATAACAGTATCATGACCAGAATACAACTCCAAGACATCAATGTCCCAAAACTGGTATTCTTGAGTAAAGGTCTCCCCCTGAATATCAGTTTTGGGATAGAAAGGTTGATTTTCAAAGAAAGAGACATCCATGGAGTTATAGAATCTTCGAGTGACCGGAGAATAACACTTATACCCTTTCTAGTTTGAGGAATATCCTACAAATATGCATTTAAGAGCCTTAAAATCAAGTTTGTTGCGATGTTGGGCATGTATGTGGACAAATGCAGAACATCCAAAAACCTTAAGAGGAAGAGAGGACAAGACTCGAGTATTTGGAAAAGAATGAAGAAAAACATGATAAGGAGTTTAAAACTTCAAGACTCGAGAAGGCATCCTATTTATCAAGTAAGTAGCAGTTAAGACTGCCTCACCCCAAAAAAAATTTGGACAATGAGTGGTGAACATAAGTGATTGAGCAACTTCTAGAATGTGTCTGTTTTTTCTTTCTGCCACCCCATTTTGTTGTGGTGTGTCAACACAAGAACTCTGGTGAATAATGCCCTGGCGCCCAAGACAATCACCTAGAATAGTCTCTACTCTTGCATTGTCAGTTTTCAACACTTGAATCTTTGTTTGAAATTGAGTTTGAACCATAGTGTTGAATTTCTTGAAGATTTGACCGATTTCAGATTTTTCTTTCCTAAGGAACAGCCATGTAATTCTAGTGTGATCATCCACAAACAACACAAACCACCTAGTACCTGTGATATTTTTTATTCTAGATGGCCCCCACACATCACTATGAGTCATGGAAAAAGGATATCTGCTTTGTATAGTTGAATGTGATATGAATTACGAACATGTTTTGAGAATTGACACACCTCACATTGAAACAATTTCGGATTTTTTTTCATGAATAAGGATGGAAGCAATTTTTGGAGATACAAAAAATTAGGATAACCTAGACAATAGTGCCACAACATGATTGCACTATCCTTGTTGGAAACAAAAACTAAACTTTTATTGGACTGACTCTTGGACTCAACACATACTGCATTGTGAGTTTGTCTTCTAGAAGCTTCATTAGTTTTGAGAAGGTAAAGACCCGAGCACATCCTAGCACTGACAATCGTCCTCCCCGAATCCAAAACCTGAAATTCACACAAATCCGAGAAGAATTTAGCAACGCAATTGAGGCCTTGAGAGAGTTTACTCACTGACAAAAGATTGCAGTCCAGATTAGGAACATAAAGTACAGATTTTAACACTAGGTCCTTTGAGAGAGTGATAGAACCTGTTCCAGCCACCTTAGGAAGAGACCCATCAGCAATTTTTATCGTGAGACCCTCTCGACATGGGTTGTAATGCTGGAAAAGTGAGATGTCTCCCGTCATGTGATCCAATGCACCGGAGTCTACAATCCACGTGCCCTTGTTTTCAGAATTAGCAGTAAGAGCACTCAAGTAATTACCTTTGTGTGCCAAAGATCCTATTCCGATGTTACTCTGAGAGGACATTTGTTGTGAAAACATCTTCTGGAGTGCTTCAAGTTGTTTCTTGTTGAAAGGACTGGATTCCGCGGGGGTAGGGTTTCCTTCTTCAACTGTAGCATGATTACCGCAACTTTCTTTGTCAGGAGTAGGTCTCGAAGGCCTCCAATTAGCGGGTTTAACGTGTATCTTCCAGCATGTCTCATGGGTGTGGCCTAGTTTTCGGCAATGACCGCACCATGGTTTTCCGCAATGATCGCACCATGGTCTCCCCTTCTTTGGTCGACTGTCGTTGCTTGTGTTTTGAGCTCCTCGAGCGGCTAGGGCAGATAAGTTATCTGTGGTAGGGCCAGCATGCGACTCTCCCAGCATCACTTTCTTCCTGCTCTCCTCTTTACGTACTTCGGAGAAAACTTCTCGGATGCTCGGTAAAGGTTTCGTCCCAAGTATTCTTCCTCGCACTTCATCTAAGTTCTTGCTGAGACCCATCAAGAACTTAAAAATTCTCTTCTTCTCCACAATCTCTCTGAACTTTTTGGCATCATCTGGACAACCCCATCTATGGTCCTCAAACATGTCAAGTTGTTGCTAGTGACGAGTGAGAATATTGTAGAACTGAGTAACAAAAAAATCTCCTTGGCGAAGATCATGAAGTGCAGTCTCTATCTCGAAAATCGCTGAGGTATTCTCTTTGCTCGAGTAAAATTATTTTGCAGCGTCCCATATTTCATGGGCCGTGCTATAGAGCAAAAAATTCTCACCTATCTCGTTGGTCATAGAATTTACCAACCATGACATAACCATATTGTTCTCTATTTTCCAGAGTTTGAATTTGAGATCTCCTGCCTTTGGAGGGACAACTTCGCCTGTGAGATATTCATCCTTCCCCTTTCCACACATATACATCATAACAGACTGTGACCATTGAAGGTAATTGTTCCCATTCAGTTTATGCCCTGTAATGGGAAGAGGGACACTCTCTGCGACGCCATGGGTGCTGATGATAGGGAGATCAGAACCTGAAGTAACCTCGGATGAAGGCGTGTTTTGTTTATCTGTGGCCATACCGTATTTGGTCATCGGAAGGAATTGTTGGAGTGGTTCAGAGAGGGCTCTGATACCATGTGGAAAATTGAGAATGAATTTATGTAATTCTCATTATTTTCTAAATGGTACATACACGGTTAAATAAGAGGAATGAGAGAATCAATTCCTCAAATCAAGGAACTAAACAAAAGGAAACAACATCACTAATCTAGGAAAGTAAAAAAAAATAGAAACTAATTAACAGAGAGAATCAGGTAAGATAATACCCAAATCCCTTTATTCTAGGAAACAAATAAATCTTAACAAATAATCCCTAGGAATTAGGGCGGATTTCCACATAGTTGTATTTCTTAAGTTAGGAAATCAATTGAAAATTTACGTGATCATCTAAAAATCTAAAAAAAAAAAAAAAAAACTACAAAAAACAAACGAAAATAAAGTAAATAATAAGATAAAGGTATTGTGCTTTTATGTTCTCCTCAATAGATTGTATCTATAATGAAAATTGGCTTATGTGGGTTCGGTAGAGGGGATAAAGGTAAGGTGCTTTGACTTGTGTTTGTTTAGCAATCATTTGTGTTATTTGCTTGGATAGAAGCTCTTGAATCTCTGAAGATAAGGACCATGCCCAAAAATTTGGAACGTGATAAGAAATTTCTATAATAATAAACATTAATGGATACAAAGTTCAACAATTTACGAATAAACCTCCCTAAAAATCCCAGCTTGACAATCCATACTAACAAGATTCACCTCTACCAAGCATTCAAAAATTCCAGGAACTAAAATGATATTTTATAATATCATAAGCAACTACAGCAAAGTGAAAAAATATCCATCTATCTTTATCTTATGCCATACAATCGCATAACAATTCACTTAAAGAATTATTATCAGCATATTAATTGTGCACATCAAAACATGATAATTTACACGTATATAATTCAAAAGCTTGTATTAACCACACTTCTATTATCACATACTCAGGGGCGGAGCTAGGTATAAGCCAAGGGGTGCCATGGCACCCCCCAACTTTTCAAAGGTCCTAGCATCCTTCTATTAATTATGTTTTATATAATACTACATTTATATTATTTGCAAGATGCATGGCACCACCAGAGAGAGAGAGAGAGAGAGAGAGAGAGAGAGAGAGATTACTAAAGGCTAACCTTCTTAGGCTTTTTCTTAATGTATAAAGTCTCCAATTTTCAATTTTAATATCACTTGCTGATTTGTATATGCTTGAATCAAATACATTAGTTCAAAAGTTTGAAATACCCATTCATGGAAAATTTGAAAATTATGTGCATGATTTGCCTATACTAAACTCTTTATTGTTCTCTGAAATTTTTATGATATGATACTAGTATAACGAAGAAATTTGTGATAAATTTTAGTGAATTAATTCGTCGTAAAATTTAAAAATTCCGTATAGTGAGATAAAATATTAGTCTTGAATTTTTATATATTTTATATGCTTAAACTTTGTAAATTTTGGATTTCTAAAATTTGGGCCATTTGGCACCCCCTAACAAAAAATCCTGGTTCTGCCCCTGCACATACTGAAATTTAATAATACATGTCATGTGTATATGCACTATATATTCGTTAGGGACCAAAGTGCAACTATAATAAATTTAGAGGAAAACAAGTGTGAAGTATTATAAAAATTACTGCAAATAATAATAATGTGTCAGGTTCGTTATAAGGGTCGCTACAATTCAAGCCATGCATTAATTAGAGGTATGTGCAGCTCATATGAGCTGTGTTTAAAGTTTAAGTTTGTGTAAGACCTCGAAATATCCATTTTTTGAAACCTATCTTACTGTGCTTCAATTGCTCCCCAAATTTTATACACAAATATTGATATTTTTAGATAACTTTAAGAATAAATAATAGCAGCCAAAAAACACACATGATATTGATATTTTTAGATAATTTTAAGAATAAATAATAGCAACCAAAAAACATGTCTCACAGCGCCTGTGTATCTGCCGCCGGGGGGGTTGAAGAGAGTACACTGTACTTTCATCTTCAACCTCCAGCCTTTGAAATTATCCAATTTTGCATGGTTCATCCTAAAACTTCGAACCTCAATTACTCTCTCGTGTGTCATCCAAAGCGAGTGATTCAAAATGTTATGGAAAGCTTGAAACATGTAGTTGTCTAGCTGATTCTAGGGCTTCTTAGCTCATTTGGAGAGCGTATTTGCCAATTAGGGTATTAAACCCACATTTGGAATAATTAAATTAGGAATATTACAATAACAATAACAACGAAGAGCCAATTTGGAATAATATTGTTTTTCTTGCCTCTTAATGGGTTGTGGTTAGGAAAGAGTTTAAAGGTGTTCCATTGTTATGCATTATGGCAGATTGCAATTCAGCTTGTTCGAAGAAATCAAGTCCCTCTTGTGACATTTAAATGAATTCCCCCTCTAAAAGGAAGCGTCAAGCTAAACTTTGATGGTTGTCTCTAACAAATCCGGTCAAATTGGAATTAAAAGCATTTTTAGAGACCACAATGAAGAGATGACCCGTCTTTCCTAATCCCATGGGTGCAGGTGAAGTAACTAACATGGAAATCCTTGCCCATCTAAGACGGCTTAGAGAGGCCTCTAATAAGGGTGTGACTAATGTGATAATAGAAGGTGATTCATTTGTTATTAAATGGGCTAAGCATGATGATCCAAGGTCTTCGAGGCATGCTTATTTTCTTTGGGAGATTTCTCAAATCTCTTCTTCTTGGGGACAAAATATAATTGAAGTCCACGATAAGCTAATGAGACAGACTTTTTGACAGAGAGAACTTACCACATTACAAGTTTTTAAGAGGGCATTTTAATCCTCCTTGATTGTATTGGAAGCTTTTGTCATATTCTTGTATCTTATGAGAAGATCCTAGGGTCCTTCCTCACATCTTTTATTTTTAGACAAAATTAATGAATCTTTCTGTTGCTTCTCAAAAAATGCTATAATCAAGAAACAAATTATACCAAGTATAAGAATGTCAACGATTTATTATTTATTTTAAAATCACAGGCAGTATGAAAGTAGTTAGGCAACTATATTACCTCCATGACAAGTCCAAATGTTGTGCTAGAAGGCTGTTGGCCTTGTTGCTTTAACTGCTGCAATACCCAAAATGCTCCTTCCCATTGTTTCCTCCGAACACAAGCATTCAGGACCTGCATAAGTATACTATCTAATCTAACTATCAAAGTTTTTCTTAGTGACATTTCTGAGAAACTAACCATTGGATCACTGTGATTTTTGGCATACATGACATGCATAAGTATAGTATCTAATCCAACAGTCAGTTTTTCAAAATATGTATCCCACTATTATCTATTGGCTTCATGCTTACAAAAGCTTATGTAAGCATAGGCTGACAGGATCATTTCTGCATATATATATATATATATATATATAGACATGATAATATAAGGCCGGCCTTACGTAAAGTTGCGTAAGGTCGGCTCCATATGGCTAATTTTAGATCACAGTTCGTAAAACTGACCGTTGGATTAGATGTCCCTCCTCTGTATGTCATGCCTGCAAAAAATCACAGTGATCTGACGGTTGGTTTTTGAAATAACTGTCGTTAAAAAAATGGTAATATTTTGAAGAACAAATAAGTTACATATTTTCACAATGACAGATTTCAAAAATCAACCGTCAGATCACTGTGATTTTTTGCAGGCATAACATACAGAGGAGGGGCATCTAATCCAACGATCAGTTTTGCGAACTGTGATCTAAAATTAGCCATATGGAGCCGACCTTACGCAACTTTGCATAAGGCCGGCCTTATATTATAATGTCTATATATATATATATATATATATATATATATATAT
>JAESVK010000334.1:427532-454796 GCA_017140935.1 Hamamelis virginiana | reverse complement strand
TATATATATATATATATATATATATATATATATATTTGTATATAGATAATGATTTTCCTCTAAAAGTTAACAGCATTGCCTAATGAGTTATACTACATGGCTCAATCGGAACTCCCTATAGATATGAATGGAAACTATTTTTAAGAGAAGAACAATCTCTTATTCAAAGTGTATTCAATATGATTACAAACCTAGAATTTATAGAGAAGCTATTACAAAATTATGGAAAGTCAACTCTACAACATATAGAAACCTAGGAAACATAGAAACTCTTAATACATGGAAACTAATAAATTATGGAAAGTCAACTCTACAAAATAATACTAAATATTATGTACAGCTCACAGTAATCACACACGCCATTATGATATTCAACCCCACAACTTTTTGTCCTCTATAATACCCCTACTTAACATAAATTCAAGACATAAAGAAACTAGAGAAGAAGAGAATCATCCAATTACTAGTGCAATCTACTATCTTAAAAGCATCCTATCCACACAAATACCTATCCATCCTAAACTATCCTATTACTAAGCTGCATTACTTATTCAAATTATCCTATGTCCAAGGCTTGAAAGATTCCTCCACAATCTGAGGCTTAGTTGAGCTTAATTGAGATGAGTTTAAAATATGTGATGGATTGACTAGTGGAAACCATTTTTAAAATGTGGTATTTGATCTAGGAAAAAAATAGTTAAGAAAATATTGATAATAAATAAAAGTGTAAAACCACTAATACATGTAGGCGGCTATAAGAGTAACAAAACAGTATTGCAATTTCAAGCCATTATTCACTAATATAGATTATCAACAAGTATTACTCACAGAATTGTAGACAATGATATCTGGTTCCAACCGTGGGTCCCACTCCTCAAATGGAACCTTTTTAAACTTCTTCTTGGGAGGAGATCGCATGCAATCAATTACATCAAAAAGTTCCTTCATATGTCCTGCTTGCCCAAGAGTAACGGCAATACAATGATAAGCTACTAGGTCAGGATACGAGGACATTTGTTGCTGGAAAGGAAAAAAAATTTGAAAAAGAGTTAGTCGAGTTTTGCTCTTTTCCTCTTGACCTCTTCACTTAAAAAAGGGGTATCTACAAGTAAAGAGCATGCCATACATAATGACAATTCTTGTACATTACCTGCATTGCATGAAATACATTGAGTGCCTCCACAGGTCTCCTTGCTTTCCCAAGCACATCAAGTGCAGCCGTGTAAATGTATCTGCATTATAAAGGGGATATATAGTTAAATGGTACTTACATATAATGACAAAATCTTCTGAAGTTGTTTAACAAGCAACAGGACTTCCAGGTAAAAAGTAGGGAGGAAAAACAAAAACAAAAAGAAGCAGAAGAAGATGATAAGAAATATAAAAATAAAAATTCTCTGGACTTCAATAAAACAGCACCCTTGCTGCAGAAGCTAAAAGGTCCTTCTCAAAAGGTTGCAAAAGATGTATTTTCAGTAAATGAGATTCCCAAGCAACATATTCTAACCTTTACTCTTAGTCTTTTAACAGAAAATCCATGAAAATAGAAAAATAACCCGTTCAAATACTTTCTTCACAATTCTTGCAAATATGGATCAGAAAAACATTTACAAAGTTGCCACTTGTGCTTCATAGGAAAGATCAAAAGGACCAAAGTAATATTGAATGATATGTTAGCAATTGCAAAAACTGATATGTGCCCCAAATAAGCCATTTGAATTCATTTTAGGAGAGTCGACAAGGCTAACCCTTGAAAGAACTGGGTTCAGGTGGTCTTTTATGGACCCAGTTAATTTTGGTTCAAACACAAACCCAACCTCATTATAATAGCTTCAGTGTGGGTAAGACACCCCAATCCACCAACCCAAATAAGTTAATCAATTTTTTAATAGTTTAAATATATAATAGATATTATTAAGCATTATTTCATTTCTCAATAATGATTAATTGTTCCAAATACTTTTAAATCATCCTACAGGGTTGAGGGTTTGACCCTAAACCAAAAGGTCCGAGCTCAGGTTCACACTACACAACCTGGTTAAAATTGGATTGGGCTCGGATTGGTCCATTCTAGCAAACTGATCCCAATCTGACCCGACCCAAACCTGCCTGGTTGTCAGCTCTACACATTACTGACCTTTAGAAAGCATTCCTTGTTAAAGTTATGTTGTACACATCCTGAATGATCATGACTTACTAATCAATGGAAATCAACAAAAGTCAGGGCACCAAAAGGAACAAATTGAAAATTCTCCAAGCAAGAAAGAGACATCATAGGCCCATGAAATGTAAACCTGACTTTAATGGCATGGAACAATGGTCAAATCAATTGAAAAACATCTCTCAAGAATGAAATTTTAATTTTGTTCTAACTAGCTGTCAAGTAAATATGTCACAATAGCAATTCAGTCCCAGGATCTTTCAATGTAGGATCTTGAAACTTCATAGCATTGGGAAAGGCCAAAAAAAAAAAAAAACCGTATTCTATGATTTAAATGAAAATATAAGCCCCATATACAGAAAAATGAAGAGAGAACTTTGCAGCTAACCCAAATAGAATATTGTATTTTCACTTTATTGACCATCTAGAAAAATTTTAAGGGGTTTAAATATTATATAACCAACTGGAGCCAGCCTAATTGGTGGCGGGTTGTGGGATTCTTGGTCTCGGTTTCAAGAACCCATGTTTGCATGTTGTATATTATTAGTTTCTTTGGTTGTATTATCTAATATTCTTATATTTAGACCAAATATATATATATATATATATAAGCTCATTAACTAAAGATGTCTACTATCAGTCCGATTCTTGGTATAGACCGAGAGTATATGTGTATCTTTTCTTTTGTAAAACATGCAGTGTCATCAAAGCAGAAAAGAAGAATAGATACCTCAGCTTGTGGGATTTGAAGCGCTCATGCATTTGAAGCCACTCAATGACTTGTAGCACCCGCCTCCAGTTTCCAAATTTACCCAATATCTGGATAACCCTCAAAATAGAATGATCTGTGAATCTGATTTTTGCACTTCGCATCATCTTAGAGAACATCCACTCAGGCATATCAATGTCTGCACCATTCAACCTGTTAAAATAAACTACTTTAACATGAACCAGAACTAAGAAACATTGATTAAAGTAAATCTGCAATGGACGTGAAATCCTAAGATTGTTGCATTTACAAACAGAGGAGGAAGATAGATCCAACTTCCAAGACTTACATGCAAAGTTGCAAATCAAGATGTCAACCATGTAGGTGGCACTTAAGCATTTCAAGGACAAAGCGATCTCCTTTTAGCTCAAGTAACCTTACTATGGAGTTTCTATTGGGTTGCCCTTTAGCTCGAGTGACTCTACTAAGAAGTTCTTGTTAAGTTTCTAACCTATAGCAAACCTTTTATTTAGGGAATATGGGATAGAGTGGATTCTATTCTTCTACACTCCACCTCACGTGCAGGCTCGTTTGGGCCTTGTCACGTGGATAACCAATGCTCTGATACCATGATAAGTTTCCAACCTAAAAGCCTAAGCTTTTGTAGGTGGAGGGCCCAATATAGGTATATGAAGCTAAGGCAAGCCTTTTATTTAGGCGATGTGGGATAGAGTGGATTCTATTCTTCAACAATTCTAATTGGAGAGAACCCTAAGGTTGTGTTTGGATGTCCAATGGAAATCAAACAGCATCATCAATCTTGAAATTTTAGATAGCATTTCAAGCTAAAAATCCATAATCCAGTACTAAAGAAAATTGAAAATATCACCATAATTGAATAAACAAGGTCCATTTTAAAATTCCTTGAAATGCAACAGTTTCAAATTTCCACTGTTATTTGTAAGGCTAGCAACCATTAATATAATGGGCCCACCCACTATGCTGAGTTTGTATATAAATTATATAGAAAAAACAATGTGACAGTTCAAATTGCATTGGGACAACCAAACATGCCCTAAATAAAAAATTCACAATAATTTCTTTCAGAAATCAAGTTTCACTATGCCTGATTTTCATGGAGACTACAATCCTAATACTTATGACGATTAAGTATACGACTTAGATAATTATTTTCTTTGGTATGGGATCAATGAAGTTCGGATATTGTACTTTGAAAGGGCCAAGTAAAGGTATTAGCAGAAATATGGTGGTTTAAGCAAAAAGAACTTTAAAGGAGGAGAGGATTTAGAGACATTAGAACAAGGAAAGAGATGAAGCCAGCCATGACTCATCACTTCACCCCTTTTAATTACAATCACCAAATTCATCTTCAATTTACCAATCTACGACAAGAGAGCATGTCTATGGAGGAATAAAGTAACCGGTTTTATACTTTGGCTACTAAATCAAATTTTGCATAGAACGAAAATATCGTGACTGCTATGTATGGTCAAGGTTTAAAACCGTAAATAGCCTCTGGATTAGCCTTGTTGTTCCAAAAGGAAGCCAATTGGGCCTATAAGCTCCACAACAAGGGGTAGACCTCCCCTTTACCTTAAACTCTCCCCACCTTGATGAAGGCAGGATTCGAAGCCAAGTCTTTGGTACAACCACCAAAAGACTTTACCAGCAGGCTAGCCAACATCCTTTTATAAGCCACTTGTGAATTGAATACCATGGGAGTTCGATTCAGATTACATACCAAATTGAGGAAGATTTGCAAAGAATATATTTTTCGAGCCAGTTTCCAATGATGTACAAAAAGTAGATAGATCTTCTATTGATAAAGCCATGAAAAGTCAATTTAGAACTTTAGAATTGTTCCAGCAATCCTTTAACAAGCCTATGTGATCTTCAGTCACTACATAAGTTCAAACTCCAAAAAGAGAGGGGAAAAAACATTGAACCCTTATAGTTTTGATTGCAACACATTGAACCCTTATAGTTTTGATTTGTGACATTTTGCATCCTTTTGCCAGTTGGCCATGTGTTTCTTTAACTGAAAAATGGTGTCAGGCTTGTTATTTTTTTATGCTGTATTGATTGACAGCAGAAATCTCTCAATTCTCACTCCCACAGAGGGTATACACAAAACCACTAAGGTCGCACCACGTTGATCAATTTCGACCTCATGGTTGACCCCAGCAGGTCCTCGACCTCAGGGTCGACCCCAGCAGGTCCTCGACTTCAGCAAGTCATTGACCTCATCAAGTCCCCAACCTCAGGGTCGACCCTAGCAAGTCCTCGACCCCATGGTCGACCTCAGCAGCAACTCCTCAACCTCAGGGTCAACCTCAACAAATCTTTCTTCAAAGGAACCGCCCATCTCAAGGTGGATGCCCACCTCCAGGTGGATGTGGATGCTTCCTTAGCAATGATGCCCCGCCTCAGGGTGGATGCCTATCTCTTGGTAGAAGTTAGGGAAGCGTGAGCCACATTTGCTCTCCCCTAATGGCAACATCCAAACACTTACGCTCACTCCGGTCAATGGCATGACCCCAGGGCTTAGTCTCGAGCTTGGTATCAACATGGAGGAGCGAGGTCGACTAATGGCCATTGGCGACCCTTCCACTGCTTTCGGGGATGGTTTGAGGGGATGTGGATTGGAGGTTGGGAGGGAGGCTCACTAAAGCGGAGAGACGCTCCACCGCCCCCCCCCCCCCCCCAAGGTCGAGGTTGAGGAGGTCGGTTGCTCTCTATCCTAGCCTTTTCAGAGACAAAACATGGATGATGTCGTCTTCGAACACGTGGCGAATGCAACGCAACCCACGATTTGCAACCGTTGACCCATCGTAATGATAACCGCGCCTATGCATGCAACACTGGCCATAGCAGGCCAGCACCCTCAGGGGCTAGACATTAACCTTTGACCTCAAACATCTCACCTTGGACCTAGGATTGCAAAACAGCTCAAAGGGCAGGGGTGACATGCATGCATGCATGCAAGGGTGTCAGGGCTCAGGGCCTCCCCATTGGTTTGCCCCTGCCTCATTAACTATCCCTCACCATCCATCCCACTATAAAAGCTCATGTTGCCAATAAGATATACACTCTTTTCTTGGAACCTTCTTGGACTTGGACCTTTTTGGCTCACACACTCTTCTAACTCTCTCTCTCTCCGAAGGGATTTTGGATAAGAGATCTATAAATACCCTACTGGCCAAGGTCGACGGTTGCAGCTGCATTTATATCTCCTCTTTGGATACAAGGGCAGGGGCAGGGGCAGGGTCAACCCCGGTCCCCTACACTACCTTGGTTCCCTCGTTTGTCTCTAGGATGCTCCATTCTCCCCTCTCCCTGGTCCACTCTCTCGCCATCCCATCATCATTGCGTGACCAACCTCGGGGTCGACGAACCTCCCCACACTTTCCACCATAAACAGTATTTATCATAGATTGCTAATGTATCTACAGACATATTGGTAAAGTTTCATGATTTTTCTCAATATATTTTATTTATTATGAATTTTATTTAGTTTATGAAGAAAATAATTCATAAAAATTAAAATATATTGAGAAAAATCAAGAAACTTCACTGATATGTTTGTAGATACATTAGCAATCTAAGATAAATACTGCATAAAAAAAAAAAAATAACAAGTCTAACACAATCAAAAAAACAAATGGCTAATTGATATAAGGGTAAAAAGTGCCACAAATCAAAACCACAGGGGGTCAATGTGTTGCAATTAAAACTATAGGGATGCAAAGTGTAAATTAGTGATAGTTGAGGGGGTCAAACTGTAATTTCCCCTAATTTTTATTTATGCCTAGTTATGGATCAATCTATGTTGTGAGGATCGCTCCATCTGGAGATCCCTTAACAAGAGGGCGTGGTTGACTTGAGAAAAAGGCCAGACTACAACTACCAAGACTGTAAGTCTATAAGAGAACAAAAGATTGCCAAAACTATTGATTAATGAACAAGGATGATTTTGAACATTGTGGCGGGAACACTAAAGGTCTTAATGCCATCTATAATGCTATCACACCTGATGAGTTTCGGCATACTTCGATGTGTGACACATTCAAAAAGGGCACAAGATATCCTTGAGGTTACACATAACTAAGCATAAGTCAAACATCAATAACTCAAATAGAACACTCACTCCCTACAAGAACTTACCCATCAATAGTAATGCATGGATTTCTATTCCGATAGCATATTAAGACAAGTTCCCAACTCGACCGAGTTAAATTCTTTATGCAAATGGAGAATTGATAGTGGCATAGTGTAGCCCTTAATTGGGTAGGGGAAAAACAACCCTCTCCAGAAGGCTATAGACAAGGTGTGGCCTCCATGACATGCAAAAAGCCTTTTTGGTCCGGAAAAGTGTCTATGGTAGTTGTTCGGGTCTTTATGTAGCTTAATTTTTTTAAGTCTTATGAGTGCTCGAATTTAGTTATGCTTAAAGTGGACAATTTTTCAAATACTGTAGCAAGTACCATTCACATTACAATTGCACACCACTATTCATGCCATTGTAGTAGTGAATTAATAGAAGTATTTTGGCCTTTCATTCAAGGATCATGATTTATTGTTAACAGAGGTTTTTACTTTATAAAAGAGAGTAGTATTTTTCTTTTCAATAGAGTGAAATTCAAGTGAGAATTTACAACTTTAATATTTGTTTGGAGGTGGCGAGTTCCTAGATCTCTCTTTCTTCTTTCACTTCTCCTTCTCTTTTTTCTTCTTCTGTCTCTTAATTCGTTTGTGATACACTGGTTTGATGTTTTGACATGAAATGATACTTTAAATCATCAAAATAGCCCTCGAAAAACCCTAATTATATTCTTGAACCCATCCAGCCCATCCCTCATCACCATTGAAATAATCTATAGCAAATTGTAACCTTAATCCCAATTCCATAGCTATAGTGCTATATTTTAAAATATCCTGCATCAATTTTGTATTGAACCAACCCTACATCATCAACTGCTAGTTGGGTAGTAGTGAAAGACAATGTCTACATGGATCTCTATATCTGATTTTCTGAATGATGTGTGCACTCCTTAAATTTTATTTAATAGGTTGACCCATTTTGGGCCTTATTTTATTTTTGTCATATTGTACACCTTCATAGATTAGTTTATAAATTTTCTTATTTCTCATCAAAATAAATTTACATTTGTTCAATTCATGTTGTTCTACATCCTTAGTAATATCTTGCTTTTGTTTTAGGGTTAGGATAAGTCCCAGTATCAACATTTACTGCAGGCTAAGATGTGTAGGACACTTCTCCCTATTGACGATTGGTGTGTTGAACACTTTTTGACATGACATCCATGTCCAACACCTATCTGGATTCTGTACACTTCCACATTTATTTACTTAAGAAATTGTACAAAAACACAATAGTATTGTGTTTAGTTTATGGAAATTATCATATAATCATTATTTCCATCATTGTTTTACTTTCTAGGTTTCTTTTATACGCACGTACAAACTTTAACACGCATTAATATATGTTTTCAATATAGTAAATTTACAAACACACATATATAGCTATGCCCCAATGTCCAAATTTTGGGGATTTGCAATATTTGACACCTCATGTCAGAGTCAAAACACAACACTTCTGTTCATGTCTACAAATCATAGAATGCAAGAGGGGAAGGATTAAGAGTCCTTCAAAGGAATACAATCCAAGAGTAACCAAAAGATGCAAAAATAAAATGAATCAAAATAAATAAAAAGAAAAAAGAAAAGAGAAAACAAGAGCTATAGACTATCAAAGTATACAAGAAGCCCTTAAGGAGAATAAAAATACCCAAGGAAGGTTTGTATAGTTACCGCTGGTTTTCTATGGTTATATCCTATGTTACTCAAACTCGAGTATGGGCGTCAGGTGCAGGGACGTGTCTAAGTGTCGGAATCATCTTCCAATCCAGCAAGAGTACCCTTACCCAAGTACCCTTATAGAGTGCGGGAACTTCGGGGTGGGCAAAGAGTCCAAGTAACATAGGTTATATCTTGAGCTAAAGATGGAGTTTAGGGAAGTTGGAGATATTGGCATTGTATGAGGGAAATTTCGGCCCTTGCAAGGAGATTGGAATGACATTTTCTTGAGTGCATAGATCGGCAAATGTGGATTTTAATCCTTGCTAAAAAAAAGCAACAACTTTACAAACCATCTGTGGTCACTTTTAACATACTCAAGTCCTTGGATTATATTCTTTTAAAGGATCCTTGTTGGTCCGTCCCATAGTATCCTTCCTTGTTTTTCTCATAATTTGTTGTTTATGGGGAAAAAAAATGAAGAGCTAAAAAGATTTATTAAATCGGTCCAAACAGATCGAAGCTTGTGGATGTACACAATGCAAATGGCTAATACACTTTCTTATGTATGAATATATCAACTAAAAAAAAAAAAAAACATTTGTCTTACAAAAAGGCATTAACTTACTCTACATCATTTTTTGCACAAAAGTCTACATCTAACAAAAGGGGGTTACAATCAAACTGCAGGACATGTCAACAAATTTTCCAATATTTTGCACAACTAACATATCAGGTGAAGCAAAATAAACAGAAAATAATATGCACAAAGATTATAATGACAGAATAAAAGCAACTTACTATTATAAATGAAAACTGACCATAATTTATAACCTAACGACAATTTAGCAGGCAATTTTAGCAATCAAGAGAAAAAATATATATCCTACTTTGGCATACTATATAATCAAACAATAAAAAGCTAACAAGTTAGTATACTACATAATCAAAGCATAAAATGCTAACCACTTTGCTAGCTTCTGTATTCTCTCCTCCATTTCCATCTTAGGAACCCGTGGCTTATCCATAATATCATTGAATGCATCAAAAGTCTTGAAGGCAGCTCTTTCCATCTCAGAATTATCGTCACCACTTTTCTTGAGGAAAGCCTTACTGCTACTACTGAAGGTTCCAGTTTTCAATGTAATTTTTTTTTCAGTAAACTTCTCACCTTGGACATGGTTCTTCTCATAGCGTTTGCGCATTTCTGAGCTTTTAAGTCCCGGTTTCACTATCTCAAAGGTCTGGCCTTTCAATTTATGATCCCTTTGGCCACCATAAGACCCCTTTCTTTCTAAAATTCCAGAAGAATTTTCATCATTCCCAAGTTCCTCTCCTATATCCGTACTACTGCTAGTAGTTTTAGCCACATCTAATACACTAGAGCGCTCATGTACCCTCCTAGCCTTTGCACCCTTACCCAACATGGATGCCTTCAACTCCTTATCTACACAACTAATCGGATTTTTCAACCATCGTCCATTTATCGTCTCTCCTTTCACATTCCTTTTCACCTGTACATCCACATAGCTTTCTCCTCCACCCAAATCATCTTGAAACCGACCCTGACCATTTCTTGCAAAACCCTTATCCCAATAGCCCTCAGACATCTCCATCTTACTTTCATTCTTCATTTCTCCACTTTCTCTCTCTCTCTCACCAAATTTACCTCTAACTAGTCCTTCTTGGCCCATGACTCGTCTAAAATCCTCAGATAAGCCATCTTGTTTCACTACTTGGGACACCTTTCGACGTGAATGCCCTTCAAACTTACCCATTTTCACATTTTCTTCTTCTTTTTCCAATAATGGTGTCGGCGCTCTCAAAACATCCTTTTCCTCGGAATTATCTTTCTTCTGTTTCCTTCCGGTACTAACAGATTCCATAGCTTTCAAATACTTATCGAATGATGGCTTGAATTCAAACTCTTTCTCAATAAACCCACCACCAACCAACCTATTATCGTCATCTCTCTTTGACAAAGCACCAATTGTTCTGGAATTGAACCTCCTTAGACCCAAAACCTGAATCTTCTTCGCCCTCTTCGTGTTCAAAGCAGTACTGAAGTTGGGTCTCCCATTAATCAAAAACCCACATGACAAAGATGGAATCTGGCTATAATTCGAAGCGAAAATTTCATTTCTTTCAAAAGAAGAGTTAACCATTTGTGCATTTGTCATGATTATCATCACCATTATCGTAAACACGCATATATATATTACAAAAACATGATTCCTCCCCAAAATTTCAAGAACTGGAATAAATTTAACCACCCATATACAGAGCCTCCTGGTTTTGCCTGCTGTCAATACAGAGTAATGGGAATAGCGGGACCTTTGATTTGGGAACTGGGAGATGCTGATAGTGTTGAAAATCTCGTTTCCGCCGAAGGAGCAGTGTTTTAAAAACCAGACCGTTCATCGGACCGGAAAAGTTACCGGATTAAGGGTCAACCGGTTGAACCGCCATGTTGAACCGTGACATCATAAATATATTATTTATTTATTTATTTATTTATTTATTAGAATAAAAGCTATAAATGATTCAAAATATAATTTTTTTTAAAATGTTTGTACAATCAATTCATATATTTGAATTTATGTGCAGTCATTACAAATATTGGGACTATTTTAGTTATTTTAGCACCTTAAAAAAAAATTTAAAAATTATTTTTTTAAAAAAAAAAAAAAAAAACCGTATTGACCGGTTTTTTAACCGGTTGAACCGCCTAGTTGAACGGGTTATTTGAAAAACGGGTTTTTGTGGGTTGAACCAGCCGGAAAGGGGACCGGTTCCCGGTCCAACCGGTTGAGCCGGTCCGGTCCGGGTTTAATAACACTGCGACGGAGTTAAGTGACTCAAGTGCTGTAAAACCGATCGTAAAAGCATCTCCAACCATCAAGAGGCATTTTGCCTCTCCAAAACACCTAAATAGTGTTTTGCGTCCCGACTTTGCCTATCCAAATGAAAAGTCACTCCAACCATATCTATACAAAATACCTAATATTAATATTTTAATATTATTTTAACTTTTGTCAAACCATAATTTGAATATGCTACAACAAATATATTTTGTAACGGACTTTTTAAAATAGTATATTTTACCGATAATTATATTTTAATGACAAATTTTTAATAGTCATAAATTAAATTGAAGTGGGGAAAATTTAGAATTCAAAATAAAAAAATTGCTTTTAGCCACAATAAACATAATATTCAATGTGCTAATATAAGGTGCACCTGATGCATCTTGCATCAAGTGCCCTCTTGTGGAGCCAATTGCACTGTAAATTTTGGAATGCTGACCGTTGGATTAGATACCCCTGTAATGTATGTCATGCCTGCCAAAAATCACAGTGATCCAACAATTGGTTTTTGAAAAATCTAAATTTGAAAAACTATGACTTTTTTGTTCTTTAAAATGTTATTATTTTTTAGCAATCAGTTTTCTCATAAACCAACCGTTGGATCATTGTGATTTTTGGCAAACATGGCATACATTACAGGGGTATCTAATTCGACAGTCAGTTTTCCAAAATTTACAGTGCAATTGACTCTATAAAAGGGCACTTGATGCAAGATGCATCAGGTGCACCTTATATTAGCACATCTGTCAATGCATATATGCATAAAAGCTAATTAGTGCAAAATTTTGTTTGGTAAAGTCAATAAAAATATACGAAATGCATAAAAAATTAAAATAAATACTGATCATGTTATAAAAGAAATAAATGAGTTAAAATAAATTAAATTAAGTAAAAGTAAACAAATGTTAAAGTCAAAAAAAGTGGCAAGTTTATAATATAATTAAAAAAGTGATCAAATATTCCACATCTTTCTCATTTTCGGAAAAAATGGAGTGGAAGCTGGGTTTGGAGTTCTTTGAAACAGGGAGTGGAAACTGGAGAGTTCCACATGTTTCGTCATTTTCTTCTCAAAGCACCATCTCTGCTAAACAAATGCTCATGCCGATTGGGATCCAAGGGATGCACCCTCTTGCTCATATTTCCTCTACCTCCCTCTCACCTTTCTCTCATACTCATCTACCAAAGAAAACCCTAAAAAATATCAATACCCTCTTCTCAATCTAAATCCTTGTGATTGTTCAAATCTGACTTTAGGTGTTAAAATTAGGTATGTAAACTTTGAATCCATTGATTTTTATAGAAGAAATATGTGTAGAAATTAGATAGTAGCTGTTGGAAAAGAGCCGATGGAAGAGAGCCGTTGAGGATGAAATCGAAATCTGGGTTTTGGGCTGATGTGGCTGATTTGCCAATGGGTTTCTCTCTCATCCATCTCTCGCCAAATATGGCGTCTCAAATGGGGAGGAGGCAAAATGGCTAGCCATTTGCCTACTCCGTTGGAAAATGAATTTTGCCATTTGAGGAGGCAAAATGCCTAACAGCAGCAATATGGCTACTCCGTTGGAGTTGCTCTAAGGCAACTCTCATTTTTATGCTCCAAAAATACCTTAAATGATTTTAACTTTTAGGACAATTATATATAAATTTAAAATTGCCCACCATATTCTAACTAAATTGTTAATTACACCCTAACTACCCATTCATATGAATCATCCCTTTTAAAGCATTATCTCCTTATTTACAAATCCTAATCCCTTATTTAAATTATACTTATTTTTCTTCTGTTTAGTTCATCCTTATCCATCTCTCTTATTCTTTTCCTTCTCCTTCTTCTTTCTCTGTCTTTTATCTCTTCCACCATCTCATACAAGCCCACATTTTCTATCAAATATACATTATTTAGATTTAAGGATTTAAACATTATTTCTTCTCTTTACAACCATAAGAAGATAAAATAGAACTTAATGAAGCCAAAAGTAGTAATCAGGTAAGTATGTTGAAGCATTCATGGTATTTTTTTTATTATTATTTTTTGCAAAATTACGTACTGTTAGATTACACAGAACCTAACAATATATGTTTGTCACATAGAAGATAACCTAATAATCTGGGAATATTAGGTTGCTTCCAACCTTGCAAACATGAAATATTATATTGCAATCAACCCAATGAAATTGGTTTGTCATGATAAAGCAACCCAACAAAACCAAAAAGATCGTTTAGGTATCTTTTAGGTTGGAAGCAACCTGACATAATATGA
Organism: Hamamelis virginiana; assembly: GCA_017140935.1. Classification (NCBI taxonomy): domain Eukaryota; kingdom Viridiplantae; phylum Streptophyta; class Magnoliopsida; order Saxifragales; family Hamamelidaceae; genus Hamamelis; species Hamamelis virginiana. The sequence goes on along the minus strand of JAESVK010000334.1, from coordinate 440,961 downwards.
TTGTTAGGTTGCAACCAACCTAACAAACCCAATTTGTTAGGTTGCTTTCAACCTAACACATACATAGACTTTTTTTTGGGGTGGGGTTGCTTTCAACCAAACAAATTGGTTTTTCTAAGTTAGTTGCAACCTAATAGACATATCGGTTTTGTTGCTCCCAATTTGTTAGGTTGGAAGCAACCAAACACATACGTAGACATTCTTTTTGGTGTTGTTGGATTGGCTTTAGCATGACAAATCAATTTTGTTGTGTTGATTGCAACCTAACATGAAATGTTTGTAAGGTTTGGAGCAACCTAACAATCTATGATTTTTAAGTTGAAAGTGGGATTGTTAGGCTGGGAAGAAATTTAACATTCCCAAATTGTTAGGCCGTCTTCTACATGACAAACACATATTGTTAGGTTTTGTGTAACCTAGCAGTATAGGATTTTGCACACAAAAAAAAAAAAAAAAAAAACCAAGAATGCTTCATGGGTCGTCGTAGGGGAGTTCAGTTCGTGGGTTGACAAATGGGATGCCAAGAGAGGGATGCACGAAGGGGGTTGCAAGAGAGGGACGCGTGAGAGAGGGATTCGAGAGAGGGAAAGGGATACGTGAGAGAGTCGACGTGAGGGGTTTTGGACTACAAATGTGTTTGGGGGTGGGGACAACAAGTTCATTTACTCTTATTTGGGGTTGGGATCATTTTAAGAAAGTAACGGTTTTTTTTTTATATATATATTTTGTTAGGGTGTACATAGTATTGAGGTTGCCTTAGAGTTCATTGGGGTTGCAATATCGGCTTTCCTAGGGGTGTACGCAGGTCGGGTGGGGGCAGGTGGCTAATCCTCTCACCTTCCTACCTCAATAACTGGCGAGTTGGTTGAATATATGGCGGGTTTAAACCGATAGGTTGGACGGATTAGGCGGGTGAAGCATTACTATTTTTTTTTTTATAAACACCTAAAGTTCCTAAAACCTTTTTACCAATCAAAGACACCTCAAATGTGTATCTAACAATGCAATATTGTGTTATTTAGTGTCGGAGTCGGTGGCGGTGACGGTGTAAGATGATTTGTCCCTCGACTCCACTACGACTGATGGAGACAGTCGCCTCTGCACATACTCAAGAACTTGCACGTTTGCTCCCAGAAAGGCTAAAGTGATGATAGGCCGATCACCAGGATTGACTCAAATAGGCTTCGACCACAGAGTGTTTGTAGTAACATACTGATTTGGTAGTAAGACCACTATTTTTTACTTGCTGTGGGTCACGAGACCGGTAGAGGTACTATGAGGTGAAGGCAAAGTGGTGTGTTTGGCGGCGTTCTTGCCTTCGCATGCAACTTGGGTTTTCTTGGAAGCCATTGAACTTCAAGGTTGGATTTAGGAAAAAGAGATGATAGGCAAAGGAATCCCACCGGGCATGCCAGAAATTTGTACACACAAATTTCGTGTCCTAAAAAATTAAAAGAACAAGAAAAATATGAACAAGTTATAATTTATATTGATTTGTAAAAATAATGGTTACAATTCACTGTGGTATATTCTTTACAAAAATAAAATAAAATCCTCTGATTAAATCTCCTTTGATAGCTTGACGATCCAAGGGCTAAGATAGCTTGATCTCGAATTGGGCAATGACTTGATGTTGTTGATGTTGATCCAAGGGCTAGAATAGCTTGATCTTGAATATGGCTTTGACTTGATATTAATCCACGGGCGATGAATGCTTGATCTTGAATCAAACAATTTTTTTTTTGGCTTGATTTGATTCAAGAGCGACGATCGCTTGTTCTTGAATCAGACAAGTTTTATTGGCTTGATTTGATTCGAGGATGAAGAGATTGATCTTGAATCGGACTTCAGTGGTAGAAGATTTGGCACTTGTGTCTCGTGCTTGTTGAATCTCTCAAAGTGACGAATGCTTAAAGGTCTGGTGTTTGGCAGAGCTTCGACTCTTTGGTTGAAAGTTTTGAGTTTAGCAGCACTTCAATACTTTAGAAAAGTCCCCCTCTTCTTGAATGAGGGCCTCCTATTTATAGAGGAGTTTATGCTCATCTTCAAGGGATCTTGGCCAATTAGAAAATAGTTATTTTCTAATTAATTTAATTTAAAGATAAGTAGAAGACTTATCTTTTTTAGTGATGATGTGACCTCCCATGTGTTGACATGTGTCACTTAGCATGAACCCACATTAGCTTTGATGAGTCACCCTTACTTGTGGGACCCGTTAGTCTTGAGTTTGAATTGTTGACCAGTCAAACTTTAGATCTTTGACCAATCGGACGGTGATCAGTACCTCATTAAAGTTTTGGTGTCTACGCTCTCTCAGCTATTTTTTCTCTCTTCTCAATCTACATATGGATGGTTTTCATTGCATTGGGACATGTTTTCACTGCACTGGGGTGTGTTTTCATAACACTTGGAAGTATTTTCACTGCATCTCTAATGCACTTCTTATGCTCTATATTGTATTTCTTATGCACCAGAGATAATTTTTACGGTATTTTCATTGCATTGGTATCTATTTTCACCGCACTCACAGTATTTTCACAAAAAAGAATTCTTTGGAGGACTTTACGTTGGAAACTTTTCTTATTCAGGACTTCCAGCCAAATTCCCCAATTTATAAATAAAATTTCTTAACTAATAGGTTCTATTTATAAATGTTTTTTTTTTTTTTTTACCAAAAAAACCCATCCAATAAAAACTTACTGTTTAGCCCAAAAAAAAATTTTTACAGGTCCAAAATGCCCCTAAAGACAACATTTTGCAATTAATATCCATTCAAAATTCCTTGATTTTAGGGAGATAATAAATTTTTTTGATTTGTTACTAAAATAAAGAAAAAGTATGACTTACCTAATATCAAGAAAAAAAAAATCAAAATCAACAAAAATCAAGAAAAAGAGAATGGAAATAAATTGACAAAAAAATATTGATGAGTTTATTTTCTTTTAACACTAATATTTAAAAAAAAAAAAACGGTGATTAGTTAAAAAAAAATGAATTCATTTAAAAAAAAAACAGAGCAAAGCATAAACAAAAAAAATTGATGGATTTATTTACACAAAAGAAACTTATGAGTTCATCTTTATTTGGAACTCCTGAAAAAAAAAAATCAAAATTGAAAAGAAAAAAAAAAGAATGGAAAAAGGACAAACTCCGCGTGGAGTTACAAGATGAATGGAAATTGATGAGTTCTAAACAATGTTGAACTTATCAATTTTTTTATATGGACATGCATAAAATATACACAAAATAACTAATAAGTTCCAAAATGATATAAACTCATAGGTATTTTTGTCCATAACCTTGCACTTCAAAGATTACAATAAAATCAAAATAATTTTTATATATAGAATAATCGTGCCATCAGTTTAATTTGATAGATGATATATTTAAAAAAAAAAAATGTATCAATGAACATATCATAAATAATAATAATTAGTGATATCATTTATTTCTTATAAACCGAGCAAAAAAATAATTCTTCCACAAAACAAAAAGGAGGAAATGAATACTAAAATCATAAATAGTAATGTCATATATTTCATGGATAAATGAAATACAAAGATTAGAATAACATGCGAACTCACACGCAGATAGAGAGAGAGAGAGAGAAAGAGAGAGAGAGAGATCATCCTGTTCATTTAAGAAATCTTCAAGATGGCAACTGCACACGTATGGTTTTTAGTTGGGGGGGCATGCCAGAAAAGTTGACCTAGTACCGTTTCAAGGTTTGCGGTTGGTTTGAAGTTAATCGAGCCAAAATAATATAACCAGACAATTGTAGTAATTCAGCTTTGCCTCAATGAAGAGGACTTTTAATTAATCATATAAGGCAACACAATTCAAATAACATGAAATGTAACAAGTAACAACAATAAATAAAATGATTCGAAGAAACCACATAATTATATTATTACCTCCATTTCTGGTACAACAATTATACAACTTCTGTTAAAGTCCTTTGAAGTAAGGATTCTATGTTAGAGAATAAGACAAAAAAGGATAGAGAGAAGAGGGAGAGAGATCTTAGAAGAAAATGATAGAAAGATAATGGAGAGAGATCTTAGACGATTTGAGGGAGAGACCTACAGAGTATGGGATGAGAAAAGAAGTCCTAATTTAAGAGAAACATTGAGGTGAGAATAGAAAGATAAATATAAATATAAAAACGCGAGTCTTGTGCGGTTGTGGAACCTTTTGCACGGAGGACTCTTCCTCTATTTATAGACTTTTGAGATAACCACCTTCAATTAGTGTCAAATAACGTGTGGACAAGTGTCAAGTGCTCCTGCATCATGTTTGGAGTCCATGTGTACTGTTGTGATGGAGTTTTCCTGCATAATGATTGGTCTGAAACTTCTGACTGTCCGTTTTCAAACTAATCTGGAACTTCCACTTGGCTGTAAAAACCTGTTTTCTGACTTGAATAACTACTGCATACTGATTTTAAATGTTTGAGAACGAAAATCTATCATTCTCTTATAAAAAACTACCAAAACATGTTTAAATATTCAAAAAATAACCGCCATAGCAGTTATTTGGCGGTTATTTGGAGAAAAAGAGGGGGAATTCTGGTTTTTTTCCAAATTTCATTCTCCAAAACTGATTTGGACATGTGTTCTTTGTTGATTAGCAATTTTTTAGTCACTTAAACTCATCATTTAATTGCCTACATGCCTCTTTTCTATTGGCTTAATATTTTTTAGTGGTTAACACATCCCAATCACCTTCATTGCTCCATCTCAAGTATGACCACTATATCTGATTGAAACACTGTCCTTTATCTAACCAGCACCATTATCCCATGACATCATCCCATGAAAAGCCATAACACCACTAGCATCTCAAAACACTACAACCCTCCAGCATCACAAATTATTACCAGCCCTTCCTCGTGAACGGTAGCTACTATTCAAGTCAACAACTAAAGAGAAAAAGTTGAGTTCATCGAAAAAGAGTTAGGGCAAAGACAACTGAATTCAAATTTTGAAGTGATCTTTACCATATTAATTTATTTGGTGCATTTAATCTTAATTTTAAATTTAAAAATTAAGCATTCAATAAGATAGTCAAGGAACGAAAAAATATTCAAAAATGGAAACAATAATAAATAAGCTTGGCTTAAATAATATAAGCAAGGGCGAAGCTACATCGGGTTGAGCGGTGGAAACCTGATTTAAAAAAAAAAAAAAAAAAAATTGATATCATATCAAATTTTAGGATTTTGAATTTGTTCTTCCTAAAAAATTTTTAACCCCTTCATTTTATTTTTCTATCCTCGTCTTTTTTTTTTCCTCCTTATAAAAGTCCTTACTCCACCCCAATACTTTCAAAAAATGCTATCTAGCTATCTTGTCGAGAACAATTATAGATGTTTTGAATTGAAATATGATTTATTAAATATCAAAGAATTATAATTTTTTTCAACCTCAAAATAACATGTTAAACACAACTAAAAGCTCTATTTGTATTAGCTTTGTCTTATATCACTTTTGGAGAACTATCTTTTCTCACATCTCTTTAGAGTTTTGCTCAAATAGTCAAATCAACTCTTGATATATTAAAATTTTTATACTTGAAGTAATTGTGACAAAAGCTAAGGGCCCAACTTTGGCCAACTGTGGTATATCCCTCGATCCATTTAAAAGTGATTATCACTCGTCTTTATAGAAGAAGTATAATTTTGAACTCCAAAAGTGATTTTAGACAAAACTAGTCCAAATAAGGTTAAAGTTTGCCTTCCCTAAACTGAAATCCTGGCTTCCTCCCTAAATATAAGGTCAAAATAGTTTTCTTGAAAAAGATTTTGGATTCAACTTGTCCTAATTAGAAAACATTTGGGCTTTATGGTGAGGATTTTACCTTTTAGGTAGAGATTCTTTAACCCCATCATCTATGGTAATAAAAAAAAAAAACTCTCTAATTTTAGATTTTTTAATAATTTTCCCAATAAACAAACTCCGCAAAATACCCCCAAATCCTATTTGAGCCCTGATTTAATTTGTTTTCTGACCCCAATTTGTTTTTCACACACATTTCATCTCTTTTACATACAGTGGGTGGGCCTCTCTCTCACCTTCTACCTCCTCCGATAGCTTCCTCACACAACCTCCCTTCTCTAACAATCCATTTCTCTCACTCTCTCTCTCGGTCTTACTTAGATTTGGTTTGCATCTTTCTTTTCTCATCTCTTCTTCAGTAACGAAGCACACCGCAAAATATTGATTTCTCTCCCATTGCCTACACCTTTTTTAAGGTAAGGTAAAGTTAGGTTATATATTAGGCAATAGTTTTTAGGAGGAGTTTTTTTTCCATTGTGTTATGCTATAGGAGTGTTTACTATTAAAATAACTGCCCAATGAAATCTGGACACGTGGCAAATATTTTTAATAAGAGACAGTTTCAGCTCTTTAAGCCAATAAGGAAAGGCATATAATGAAGTGCTTTGTACTAGATTAATATACCAAAGTAACTGCCTATAACCGCCAGTTTAGTGGTGAGTTTTCTATTTAAAAATCAAATAGCAGTTATCATATCATGGATTTAAAATAAGAACATTCAATCGTTCAAATAGAAGATCAGCAGTGTTGTTGGGCAGGTGTCAATCCGTAATTGGTGTGAAGACGGTTAAGCAGTTTTTCTTTCAAGCCAATCATATTGAAGCAAAGTTTTCTCACGAAGCAAGATATGAAGATTTCAATTGGATCACAGAGACTTATGACACTTGTCAACACCTTATTGGACACGGATGGAAAGCAGTTACCTCTCAAGTCTATAAATAGAGGAAAGACTCTCCATGCAAATGGTCCACGACCTCACAAGACACACGTCTTTATGCATATCTTTACCTTATCTCTCCTCACCTCAATGTATCTCTTAACTTAGAAATTCTTTTCTCATCCCATACTCTCTTTCCCTTCGTCTAAGATCTCTCTCCCTTATCTCTCTATCCTTTTCGTCTAAGATCTCTCTCCCTCTCTCTTCTATCCTCTTCTGTCTGATTGCTTCGAAGGACTTTAACAGAAGTGTATAATTGCTGTACCAGAAATGGAGGTAATAATATGATTATGTGGTTTCTTCGAAACATTTTATTTATTGCTTTACTTCTTACATTTCGAGTTATTTATAGTTATTTTGCCTTATTTGATTAATTAAAAGTCCTCTTCATTGAGGCAAAGCCGAATTCTCACAATTGCCTGATTATAATATTTTGGCTCGATTAACTTCGAACCAATCTTTTACCTTGAAACGGTGTAAGGTCAACCTTTCTGGCACGCCCCCCACTTCAAACCATTTGTGTGCAGTTGCCACCTTGAAGATTTCTTAAGCGAACAATGAGGAGAGGTTCATTACAATGCCCCCTACCTATTTGATTTTGTTTTGTCTGAAATTGCAGCAGTAACGGTCCTCTTTTTATTAGTTTTATTTTCTTTTATATGTAAATTATTGAACCAAATGTATTGTCCTGTTGATGATTGAGTAACTTAAAAGTTAATGTTAGGCCAAGAATTTCTCTTGTAGTGCTTACTTGTTAGTTTTTCTTGGTTCATTAATAGTTAAGCTGCTATTATTTTGATGAAATTTTGCATTCAAATGCCATGAAATATGTTCTAGGTGATTGATTCCTCTTAAGAAGCAAGAGAAGAACTAAAATACTAACAATGCTCTCAGCTAGAAGCAGGGCAACGACTGTAGCATTTCACGGACAGCAGGGTAGTGCAACAATAAATCTGATTTAGTTAGTGATCAATGAGTACATCGATGAGAACCCCTCTTTCCTCTACGTTTATCCACTTCATCCTAGACGATTCTTCTTTCTTCAGTGTTAAGATTGTACACTAGGAGAAAACTTGTAAATCAAATGGGGGATGGAGGATGCAATGAAGGGTGGTTTATCAAATCCCTTCACAAAGAGATCGGTGAAATACCACCTTTGAGATACAATTTAAATGAGGAATTTTAGGCTCATAGAATTTTATAAATTCCATTTTTAGTTGGGTTTTTTTTTGCCCAAAAGTCCTGTTTTACATTTGGATCTTGCATATAGTCCTAGCATGGGATTTTGTTTCCCAAAAGTCATATTAGGCATTTTTTTAATGCATGCAGTCCTATAAATTAAAATTAACTTTTTAAAATACCAAATTTGACCCTTTCATTACATTTTTTATGAATTTCACTGCATTTTTACTTTTCACTGCCTTTTTTAATGAATTTCACTACATTTTTTATGAGTTTCATTATAATTTTTTTTATATATAAATTTCACTGCATTTTTGGCATTTTTTCACTGTATTTTTTTTATGACTTTTACTGCACATTATTCACATCGAAGTTCTTTATATACGCAAACTAGAGTATGTTCAGCGGATTAATGAAATAGTGCATCAAGTGACTGAGTTTGAAGCTGTAATTACAATGCTTGATAAGTACATCTCTTTGTTGGAAACAAAAGTGTAGTTTGTGTATCGAGTTCCACCTTCATAAATAAACCTTTAATTTTTTGCTTGGGGAAAAAAATCACCATAATCAACACTTTGTGGGAGATGAGATGAGAACTAGCCAATAGAGGAAAGGTGTCATCAACACACTCAGTAATGGAGCTTTCGAAGTAACAGAGGTTTTTTTTGGCAAATTTGTATGAGAAGATGACCTGAAAAATGATTTTATTAATGTATAATTGAATTTTCTGGATGCCAAAAATGGTGGAAATGGATGTGTTTCAAAATAAAAAAGATACATTGTTTAGGAAGAGAAATAAGATAACCATTGATCAAGCGATAAGAACAAAACCTCGGAAAGGAGTGGTTGGCTTTATGCTTTCCGGTCGATGGTGCTGGCGCATTTTCTTATTTCTCAAACCCTCAAGTCATAGCCTCTATTGGTATCTTATTTTAAGACTCTTATCATGTGCAACGTCCATAAAAATGGTTCATTAATGTTCATTAATTTAGACTTTGTCCCTCAAAACCCTCAAGTATCACACCTACTTGCAAAACCTATGAGACCCACACTTGAAATCCAAAGCAACCGCCATGAAATCCAAGTCGGCCAACGTATTTAGAGCAGTGAGAAAGTCGTCAGAGGGGTTGCGAAACTTGCCGGAGATGATCATCGACGGTGGTATGAGCTATCGTGCTAGATGTTGTCCCAATGTGCTTCACCATTTTTGTCACCGAGAACAATTGGTTTATCTCTTCGTCTTCTTCACCATTTATTCTCCATGATTCCAACTTTTGTTTCTTTCAAGGGCATTCTTGTCCACTTGATCAAAAAGACTTATTACAAAAGAAACTCACGTACATTACTTCATGCATTAAAAAATTATAAAAGAGAACTTCTCACCAATTTCCTCTTATTAGTTTACCAAAAAAGGAATTTGTTCCCATAAAATTGTATTTTTTTTTTTTGTAACATAAACCCTCTTTCAAATTCCTCAACTAACCACATACAGAAATTTATAAGTTACATTTTTAGTTTGACAAACTTTAGGTGCCGTTTGGATAAGATACCATTTTTGTACTTTTTAAATTTTGGAAGTATAAGTAATTTTTTGCTTTGATTATTAATTTTTTAAAGGTAAGAAACACGCTTGGAAGTCTTAATTACTATCACTTTTTAATTATGTGATTATAACCTTATAACTTAATATATTAATATATATAATATTAGCCTGATCAAGAGGAAACATGGGGAGAGAGAAAGGTCCGGCAACAAAGGAAAGTAAATGAAGGAACTGCAGGTCGATGGTTTTGATGTCGCTGGCGATTGATTGGAGAGACAAAGAGTGAGAGAGAGAGGTGACTATGGATCGACGGTGTTGATGTCGATGGCATGTGGAAGATGAGTAGCTGACGGTTGAAGAGGAAGCGCGCGGGGAGAAAGAAAGCTTCGACGATGGAGGAGCGGTAACATGAGCGTTGATAAGACTGGGATTTTTGCTCTGGCGATGGTTTTAAAGAGATGACTAGGATTTTTTCTCTGTCCTCCGTGTTTTCCTGTGAATCTTTTCCCTACTCCTGTAAATGTTTTTTGTTTGTTTTTTTGTTTTTTTGTTTTAATTATAGGTTTTATAGTTTTACAAAACAAATAAAAAGAAGGAAGGAATATGAAAGAAGTGGGTATGGCAGTGCCGGGGTGGACAGGGTTTACCGGTCATCGAGAGAGGTGAGAGGGTGAGGACTTGCTGTGAAAGTCGTTGGAGAGAAAAGCGACTGTGAGAGGGTGAAGGTTTCGATCAAAGGATCTATTGATTTTGCATCCGCAAGTGTTCGATGGGTGTTACAACCCTTCCGTATTTTGCTTCTTGCTTTAAAAAGTTGTGGAAGCAAGTTTTTCTTGCTTCTACAAAATTTGGAATCACACCAAATTGCTTCCATATAGTAGGAAGTAAAAGTCACCCACCAAACGTACTTCACTACCAAAACTTTTATTTTTGGGAAAATTATCCAGACCCCCCTATAAATTAGATTCTGTACTATGAGGCCCAACACCCTCTAAGATTTATCGTGAGATCTGAAATTTCGAGGATGTAAGTCTCTTGAAATTAGAGTTACTTAGAATTACCCAAAGAAACTTAATTAACCAAACAATCCTAATTAATCTATGTGTTTAATTATCAACAATATGCAATGGAAAAGTAAAGTAGAAATACGAACACAAAGATTTAATGAGGAAAACCCCGACAGGGTAAAAAACCTCGAGGAGAATGGAAACACTATAAAAAAGACAACTTACAAGACTCTGACACTACAAACCAATGCTTGAATCCACACAAGCCAAGTAGTTCATGCCGTCTTTAAGCTTCTTCTCGAATGAGGACAGTCTTCACCTCGTACCGAGCTACACAATACATACGTCTTCACAATCCACAACATACCAACAGTACCTCACACCGTAACTAACGGCAACCACTGGAATTGCGCCGACTAAATCCAACCACCTTGGAGATCCACCAAGGCTAACATAATGGCAAGATTCAGTCCCTTGAATCTCTCTAAGAAAATCTGGGTGTGACTTACAACCTCTCTGGATCAAAGATCAAAAAGAGAAAAAAAATATGCAACTAAAAGCTAAGCACTATGAAGAAGGTGTTGCATGATATGGAGGTTAGGATTTCTCAATTCTAGGTTAAAGATGAATCAATAATTTTTCACACATGTAAAATAGGCTAAAACAACCTATTTATCACCCTAGTAAAGTTCCCTAATCATGTAGGAGTCGGTATAAGTCAAAACCAATAAAAAACTGCAAAAATAGAGTTTTTCTTAACTGTCCACGAGATGGATCGATCCTGGAAAATAAGTTGGATGGATCCAGACCTTTCTGTACTTTGGATCGATCCTATTAAAAACCCAGATCGATCCTATTTGACAGGACTTTCAGGATTTTTAAAAAAAATATATATATATATTTTCAACTCTATTTGACCAATTTTCACTTGTGGACTATTCCTATGAACTTTGAACATGTTAAACCACTTAAATTCATATAGAAACCTAGATTAAAGTTATTCTAAAATCACCTAAAGTCCATGAAAACTTAGGTGCTAAGTCCACTTACCTTCTTATAAAGGAATCGAGAGATTTTAATAATGTATCAAGCAAGCTCCGATCTCGATCTTTAAATATTCTTCAAGTAAACTTGATCTTGAGCTCTTCGACGCTCGATGGCTTATGGATTAAACAAAAATCGTAAACCAATACAACTCAACTTGTGTTTTGGAAACCGAAATTAGCCAACACATGAAAATAAAACCTAACAAACTTCCCCTTTTGCAATTTCATGACAAAACACCAACAAATTGATTACACATAAGATGAAAGACTCGAAAAACCACAAAATTGACTCTCCCCCTTACATGAACAATGAATATCCCATAACTTTCATTACAACTTGATAAAAAAAAAAAAGACTCAATATTCTAATGTACTAATCATTAAGTTGTAAATGATGCTTGTACCTATTTTCTGCACACAGGCAAACAAAATCCTTATGCAGCATAAAAGAATATGAAAATATCAAACCATGCATAGGTAAACAAGCAAAGCATTAAGATACCAATTAAGAAAAACCAATTAAAAAAATTGTTTACAAACAATGCAAAAAAAAATTTACTTTATTCTCCCCCTATATATATTATCTCTGCCCCTAAATATATCATCGCTCCCCCTTTTGGTCATGAATAGACAAAGGTAAAAAAAAAATCATTTCAATCAAGAGAAAAATAGGGGTACAAATGAGCAAAATAGACAAGAAAACTATAACTAGAAAGTGTACCATATCAAAATTTCACACACTAAGATAAGATATGAACAAGTTGTACTAATTGAATTTCAATCTAGATACTAAAAACACATCCAAGAATATAAATTAAGTCTTGACCACTTAACAATGCATCAAGGTAAGTTCACAAAATCATCACATTATGTGTGTGTGTTAATTGACTTAACATGAACCAAAACAAAAAGAAATCATAGTTGTTCAAACTATCTAAAGCATAAGATCATGGATCATGTACTTATTGAAGTCAAACCAATTGGTTTCATTAATACAAGGAATGAAAGCCTCCCCCTAAGTATAAGATAGAAGAATGAAGAATTTTCAAACATGCTTTTTAAGATGAAAAAGAATATAAGATATAATGAACTCAACTTTCTTTCATACTTTTTCTGTGGCGCATTGGTGCTCTTTTTCAATTTCTCTTTTCTTTGGCACTTAAGTGCTCTTTCAACTTTTTCTTTTCTTTGGCACTTTTGTGCGCTTTTTATTTATTTATTTATTTTTAAGTATGAGCTCAAATACATTGCTTTAGATATAGAGAATAGAGAAGTGTGAACCAGCTCCTCGGCCGTCAGGCGTGCTATTGCTGTGTCCACGTCATCACTGCGCGTGATTTGGGATTTTAGAAAACAAAGGAGTCGCCACCTTATTTTTAAGGAATAAGGAAACCATAAAAATATTTTATTTTCAATAAAACATAACAAACTCCATTCAATGAAAAGACAGTCTACGAACCAAAGATGGATCCGGGGGCTAGGTTATGATGTGGGAAAGTTCCAAGTTCTTACTTGTAGGCATCCACCTCGCCCTAATTAAAGGACTTCTAATTTATTTGGGCTATTTAAAATCTTAATGCAATCAATCCTAAATAATCTAATCAACCAACAAAATAGTGATATAACTGCAATAATCTATATTAATAATAATAATAAAATGATAAACAAACAAACCCTAACAACCTAGGACACCCCATTAGCATCCTAGGGTGGACTTGAGCTCTATTAGCGCCTACGTAACTGTGAACCAGCGACCTGAGGGGTCTAGGAGGCCGTTCACTTTTGAAATCATTGTGGATTGTTGATGATCTTTATCCGTCTCGATTTATCCTTCTCTATTTATCCTTCTCTATTATCCACGTTTATCCTTCTCTATT
>JAESVK010000334.1:397504-427132 GCA_017140935.1 Hamamelis virginiana | reverse complement strand
CTATTATCCACTCAAGATTGGGTTTTGAAAAAGGATAAAAGTTTGTAAAAAACTGGGAGTCGCCACCTTATTTTTAGGAAACAAGGAAACTACAAGAAGAGTTTTATTTTCAATAAAATATTGACTCCATATTTTTAGGAAAAGCAAGTCTTCGAACCAAAGTAGGATTCGGGGGCTAGGTTATGAAGTGGGAAGGTTCCAAGGAACTCCTTATAGGCACTCACCTCACCCTAATTAAAGGTCTCCTAATTAAGTTTGGGCTTTATCAAAATCTCATAAAAAACAACATATCATATCTAATCAATCAAGAAAGTAGTTATAGATAATATTAGATAAATAGATAATAATAATAAAAAGAAATCAAAATCCTAAAGATCTTAGGAGACAAAAGTCATCCTAAGATTGGACTTGCGCTCTATTGACTGCCTACGTACCTTACCAATCTCTTGATAAGAATCAAAGTCCACGTAGTTCGATTACCTAGGATTCTCCTCTTGTAATGAACTACACTATCATTAGCATTCTATCTTATCCAAGACTCTACCTTCGAGAGTTTTTATCAGTTTGAAATTCTTTTTTAGAAAATAATTCATCAATTAATAGATTCCCAATGAAGTTAGAATTCTTTTTAAATCACAATTCTTATCCAATCACAACTCTTTTCAAAATGGGAATTCTATCCCGAATTAAATCATTTAAAAAGGTGGAATTTCATTCCAAGTCAATTTCAAGAGTTCCAATTGCATTGGGATTCATTTAATGATGGATTAATTTTAGTAAAACACTAGTTTGAAAATCCTCTCGAAAATAGGATTCTAAACTCACTAGAATTCTAATTTTAATGTAATTCTTACAACAAAAGTGAATCCTAGGTGGAGCCAAGTGGCTCCCCTAACCTAGAGTCCCTAACTACATCCTAAATTAATCTAAACAGCCTAAAATACTAAAACAATGCATGTTGGAATTTATGAAAAATGTATGAAAAATGCGACTAAACAATTAATAAAAATGCATGAGAATGTCCTAAATGCAATCTAATTATTCTATGTGAACCTAGGAATGTTTCTAGGTTGATTTGACCCTAAAAATGATTTTTAACTTACTTTATGGATACTTTCAATCTATGGACAGATTTGAATGTTCCTTTAAAAATAAATTAAAACTCATGAAAATAAAAAATAAAAAATGTGTAAATGATCTAGCATGCAACCTAATATGATATACTAAGACTATCATATGTAAAACTATGCAAAAAATGACTTAAGAATGGTATTTAAGTCACATTAAGTAGATATTCAAATCTGGACAGATTTGAATATTCACTTTGAGTGGCTTCAAGACCATTGTTAATTCACCAAGATATCAAACATAAATACTAACATGCATGCTAAAACAATGGACTAAAACCCTATATGCAAAACTACTCAAAACAACCAAACATCATATGCTTAAAACTATTCAATTTAACACAAGGGAAGAAGCTTACCTTCGCATGCTCCCTCGAACACAAGTCATATAACACTCCAAGCATTAAGCATGATGAAAGGAATGATGTAATCAAACACAAAACTATCCTAACACAAGACTCAAGACTCATACTCATTCTACCATATCAAAAGACTCAAATTTTACTTAAACATGCATTATTAACTTAAAACAGAAAAATAACGCATATTAACTTAACTCCTATCATGCATATAAAGAACTCCTAACCATGAAGACTCATCCTAAGCACCAAATCCTAGCATATTATGAACATACAAGAAGAAAGAAAGAAAAGATGAAGAAGAAGAAGAAGAAGAAGAAGAAGAAGAAGCAGAAGAAGAATAGATATGCAAACTCTTATGTAACTCCTCAAAATAAGCACAAAGATTAATTGTATTAACCTTTTTGCCTTCTTTCCCCTTGCTCCTAGCTTCTTTTTCAAACTCCAAGGACTTCAAAGATGCAACTAAAGTTGCTTAAGGGGTTGGTGTAATGCCTTGAGGCTTTACTCTACCAATTTGGCTCTTTAAATGCCTTGATGTGTTGTGTTAAAACTGATTTCAGGGCTCTCTATTTATAGGGAAGCCTGAAATTGATCAATGGCTGAGTTTAAATCTCCTAGGAATGATCCAAGGGCTCTAAACCAGCCTTTCAAGGTCTTCCAATTCATCCCAAAGTCCCCAAGGCTGAGCTAGACACTTGGCAAAGTCCTAGGAAATCAAAAGACTGAAAAATAACAGCTATAGGCCAAAATCTCAGGTGACCATCCACCTTGGGACGGCCAACCGTCCGGGGATGGATGGTCATTCATGCTTCAGCCCAAATTTGACCCGTTTTGGGCCTCTCTCGACCAGTCTCGGCTGTTTTCGGCTTTTCGGGCCCATTTCAAGTCTAAATTCGACGATTCAAGCGCTAAAACGATCGAGATTCGATTTTCCATGTTTTTAGAAGAGTTTGAGGATGAAAAACCTTAACCATGGTCAAGGGGTTGAGAGAAACCAAGCCGGTTAGCTGTTTTGGGCCTATCGGGCCCTTTTAGGGTTTTGAAATCCACTAATTGATTGGTTGTAAAAACCATTTCTAGTTCTCGAAATATGTTTTGGAAACATTTTGGAAAGTATTTTGAGTTTCATAAAGCTTTGATTTTGATAAAACAATCGAATCCCGACCATTCCCGGTTGAAACCCTAATTTGACCTTGAAAGGGCATTTTGGGCCTTATCTGCCAATCATGAGCCTAAAGGCTCAATGGACCTTACCATTGATCAACTTAGCTACCAAACACACCCTAATTATCCATGCCAAATTCTCGGGATAATCCGAAACGAACTCGAAGGCTTTTAAGCACTTTTGCGATTCAGAGGACAATACTGCCTCTTAAGTCACAAAAGGCTTAATCACTTATCAAGCTTAACTCAGAATGCAGTAAAACTTGACAAGCACATCTATGGACTCCCTAAAAACCTAATGCAAAAAGAACCAACTCAATCTACCCTAAAAACCGACATGTGATAATGACCTCTATCTAACTGCTCATAAGGGTAAAACTGGTAACTTAAGGTTTCAACACCCTATTTCACCTCAAATCACAGGCAACCATCTATGACCCTACTCATGGTCAAAAATGGATGTCTACAGTAACCTACTAGTATCACCTAGCAAGTGTCAAAGTCCACGTAGTTCGACTACCCTAGGACTCTCCTATTGTAATAAATCACATCAGTTAAAAGTATTTAACTTTATCCAAGACTCTATCTTCGAGAGTTTTTTATCCGTTTGAAATTGTTTTACAAAACAGTTCGATTAAAAGATTTCCAACGCAATCGGAATTTTAAAAGATAAAACTTATCTTTTAGAAGAAAACCTCAATTTAAACTTCATTTTCAAATCAATCATTATCCGTGGAATTTCATTCCAAAACTATTTCTTTTTTAAAGAAATCATTTTCAACATAAATTCTTTTAAAAGACTCCCATTTAATAAATCAATTATTTTCAATAAAAATTATTTTTAAAAATTCCTCTCGAAGATAGACTCCTAAACTCGATAAAACACTTGAATTTGAATGCAACTTTTACAACAAAGGAAAGTCCTAGGGAAGGACAAGTGACCTTCCTAAACCTAGGGTCTCTAACTAACCCTAAAGTTAGTCTAAAAGCCTAAAATACTAATGCAATGCATGCTGAAATTTAAATAAAATAAACAAATATGCATGAAATCACTTCTAACAATGCATGAAAATGCTCCTAAATGCACACTAATTCAACTATGTGAACTTAGGCATGTTTCTAAGTTGGATTTAACCCTAAAAATGATTTTTAGAAGTCTTTTAAAGGCATAAACAAACCTGGACAGATTTGAATACAAACTTTAAATCATTCTAAAAACCCTAAAAAAATAATAAAAATCGTGACAATGACCTAGCATGCATCCTATATGAATATGCTATAAGATAAACTATAAAAATCATGCAAAACATGGCTTAAGAATGATAATTAAGCCATTTTAAAGTATATATTCAAATCTGGACAGATTTGAATACATGATTTAAATGACTTAAAAAAAAGCATTATTAATCCATGGAAAATAATAAACAAATGTCCTAATATGCATGCTATCAAAATATATATATTTAATCTACAAAATATACATGCAATCATGGCTTAAAAATGCTATTTAAGCCTCATGAAAATCCATGTTCAAATCTGGACAGATTTGAACCTTGACTTTGTGGGACTTAATTAGCATGATTAATCCACTTTAAAATAACAAATAAAAACCTAACATACAACCTAACATACTTGACTAGATTATTATACAAAATAACATCACTTGAACAATTAATCTAAACACAAGGGGGGGATCTTACCTTCGCATGCTCCCTCGTACACAATTTATATATTCAAACCATCAAATCCATAGAAAGTGTTTAAACAATCATAAAAGCATGAAAAATAATGACCCAAGACTCATCACATATCAAAATAATGCCTCAATATACTCACGTAATCATTAATATCACATGATCATCAAATGAACCCCACAAGATTTCAACAATATGCAGATATATTGATGATTACTCTAAGCAGGCTCACATACATAAAATCATAATAAACAACTACTTAATCAAACCTACATACTCCTAAACACACAAAGATGTTGCTGTCCTATATTAAAAAGCACACATATATATCCTATTCTAATATGCAAATGCATTAAACAAATAACAAAACAATCAAACCCAAACTAATATTATCCTATCATGCATAAACAAATAAGAAACTATCCTAACATAATAAACACATAAGAATGGAAGTTAGTTTATCTTACACGAAGATGAACTAAACTTCCACCATGGCATGTAAGAGAAGATTTACATGGAAAAATCAGAAACGAAGCTAGGATAGGACACTTACCCTTCTTCTTCCTTCTTGGCTACATTCCTTCAAGCTCCAAGCCTTGAGTTCCTCTCCTCTCTCTCTTCTCCATCACTGATTCTCTCTTGAATGGTGATTAAAAATGTAGTAGCCTCTCTGATCTCCCCTCTTGAACTCTATCAAAGTATATTTATAGAGTTAGGGTAAAAGAACCTTGAACGGTTGGAATTAATCCATCTAAAAATCATCCTAGGGTTTAGAATCAATCCTCCTAGGGTTCTCAGACTGAATTATCATCGAATTATCTTCAAAAAATCAAACAAAATCGGGTAAAATAGGTGGGAGAGTCCCAAAATTTGAAAACACACAAAATGGGGTCGGGAATCCTGATGGCTGGCCGTCCTAGCTTGGACTGTCACCAAGTGTGACTTCCCCCAATTTGCCCTATTTTCGAGGATTTTTTGAATTTCAGCTCTATCTTGCTCATTTTCAATCCAAATCCGATGATTCCAACACCAAAGCGACCGTGCTTTGATCCTTTACATTCCTAGAAGGGTTTTGGGTAAAAAAATGCTTGACCATGGTCAAGGGTTTTAGTAAAAAGTTAGCCGATTGGCTCGGTTGTGCCAAAATAGGTCATATGACCATCCTCTATTTTGTAAAATTGGCCAATTAGGCTTAACCCACTTCTAAAAAACATGATTTTATTATGAAATTGATACTTGAAAACAAATTTTGAAGATCTTTGATTTTGGTGAAAATGACCAATTCACGGTAAATTTGGATGAAATTTCAGTTCGGCTCATTCCTGCCCGTAGGATCGATTTTGGGCGAACCCATCCCAACCATTCAAAAGTTCAATTAACACTCCAAATACACTTTATACATCCATATAAACTCCATGAAACAATCCGTTTCGAATTCGGAGGTCATTCGGAAATTATACGAGAAAAAGGACGAAAATGCCCCTCAAGTCGCATAAACCCTAATTACCTATCGAGTTCTCATCAGAATGATATGAAAATTAACAGGGATACTCTAAGACACCTCAAAAGTCAAATGCAATGCAAATGAATTGATTCCAATTCAAATGTATGCATGAAATAATGAATTATCCATTTTCTCCAAAAATGATAATTTGGATAATTTGGTCTTTACAAGTCCAATTCTCCACCAAATGACCCACTTTTCAAGTTGATCATTTGCAAAAACATATAATAAAATGATTGGTAAAAATGGGGTGTCTACAAGAAGCTGATGCAAATCAAGAAAAGATTTGAATCATATAGATAAGAAAGAATTGAATCAAATTGTGCAAACATTGGCATTTTAGCATGTTTGAACTCAAAGGGGGCATCCAACTATTGGTCATTCAACTTTCCAAATATTCATGATCTCATGTCTCACATTCATGATAAGTTTTTTTAAAAAAACAACTTTAAAGGTAATGAGGCATGTCATTCAATGTGCTTCAAAATGTATCATAATGAACTTTTCATGAAATTACAATTATACAAAGATAAGTATTTAGACTAAAATCTCAATTCAAGAAAATGTCAAGCATAATGATCAAGAATTCAATACCAATATAATCAATATTTACTCATGTTCATATCAAAGCATAATATGAGAAATCAAATATATGAAAACACAAAAAATAGAAAATCTTTTTGAGTTTTTAACAATATAACACCAATTGAAAAAAAAATCCTAACCACATGGTTAGCTTTAGGAACAAGATATAAAAATAATGAAAAGCAATCCTAAGCTAACTATGTATAGTTTAATGTCTTTTCGGACATATGTAGTTTAACGTCGTTTCAGACGAAGCTAGTTTAAAGACATTGCGGACTAAACTAGTTTATAGTCATTGCAGACTAATGAACTCACATCCACTAGAAGAAGTGAAAAGAACCCTTTCCTAGAGAAGGATTGAGGTTGAAAGACATCAAATCCTCTTTCCTAATCCAAATAGTCCTAATATTGGATGGCTTTAAAGCTTCATTGACTGTAGGAGTTGATTTCCTAGATATATTCACTTTCTTTATACTAGTAGTCAAGTCAACTCGTGTCTTAAGGGTCCTAGACACTCTTAGAAAATTTATGTAGTCTCTCTTAAACCAATTAGAAGGAGTGTCTCTATTCCAAGCAAATGAAGATTGCTTCAAGTGGAAGCAATGTGGTCGAATATGACCTTTCTTACCACAATGGTGGCAAGTGGGAACAAAACTAGAAGATGTATGATATGTAACATGAGACACACTTCTAGAAGCATACCTAGAGGTCTTCTTAAGACTATGACAATGGGGCCTAATATGACCCAAAACTCCACAATGAACACACTTTGGAATAAACCTTTTCTTGGGAGTTTGGTCAATCTTAGTCGTAGACTTCATCAAAGGTTTCACTACCTTAGAAGTGCATGACTTGACTTCACCTAAAGTAGGTTTAGTCTCATATGAGGTAGATTCCAACCCTTCTCTTCCTACATTCCTCTTAACAGTCCCAAGTAAGATATTAAGTTGCTCGGATCTTTTATCCAAAATTGATTTTCTATTCTCTAGCATCTTTGCCCTATTATTCAAGTCTAGCAATAGTAGCAACAAACTCATTCTCTTTCTCAATCCTCGAATTGATCTCACCCTCTAATTCATTAACTTTCTCTTCCACCATTGTTGGTTGATTTTGATGATAACAATCATTGTCTTATGATTCTATTATTTTATCATCTTGTGTATATTTGCAAGTATGAATTGTGGTAAAATTTATCATGATCTTTGTATCTTTGTATGATGAACTCTTTACTGCATCATTGATTTGTTTTACCTAAAATATGTTATATGATTCTTTAGTAATGTTTTGCATATATGCATATTGTTAGGGGTTGCCACGAATCTTTGTTTGATTTATTTGTTCTATATGTAAATTGTGCTCAATGTTTGTCATCAATAAAGGGGGAGATTGTTAGCCTTATGGCTTCCACCCATATTTGTTAAATGATTTTGATGATAACAAACATTGTGTTTTGATCTCTTGTGTGCATATGAATACATTGTTGTATTACATATGAATATATTGATATATTGCATATAAATATTTTGTTGTTCATTCATGATTATTGCCAAACCTTTTTAAATGAATGTTTATTGTTTGACAATGTCATATTTGTTACTTGATTATCATTGTCATATTTATTGAATGTTTGTTTCGCTAACCTTGTTGATTGATTGACATTATCCTATAGTTCTTGTATATCCATTTTGGTATATATGTTTATAAGAACATGATTCAAGTTGTCAATGAAAAGGGCTCAAGCTATCTGAAGATAAAGCTCATGTACTACATTGAACCTTATGTGAATATGAATATGTTGTATATTCACTAAGGACCATGAAGAGAGCCATTGCATTGATGCAATCCAAATGAAGCCAAACACTTGCCTAGCACAAGCCAAACATAAGACTTGAAGAACCTTTGTGAAGACTTTAAGTTCTTTCTTGTGTGAGTGTTTAGGATTTATATGTAAATCTCTCTATAGGATGAACTAATTGGCTCAATTGACTATGATTTAAAGACCATAGGTTTTAACTTTGGAAAATCACATTTTGGTCACAAAATTGATTCAAACTCATAGTGGGCTATATGGACTCAAAAGACAAAATGTTTTATATTTATTGTTTTGGCTTAAACATCTTTGGAAAACATTTTGAACTAAGTCAAAATTGTTTTGGAACACTTAGTTAACTTGTCCAAGTGTTATAAGTTGATTTGGACTTAAGAATTTCGAAATATTAACATTGCAACTTCCCTAGTCGACTAACCCAAGTCGACTAAGTGAAGTCCTAGTCGACTAAGTGAAGTCCAGAGGCAGTGTTTTGAGAAATCTTGAGTTAGTCGACTAAGCACCCTGGTCTAGTCGACTAATGATTCCCTAGTCGACTAATCATGTTTTTCCAGTCGACTAATGGAAGATCAGTAGCCATGTTTGATTTGCAAATTTGATAATCGACTAAGCCTCTTCTTCTAGTCGACTAATCGATCCCAGAGAAATTTTCCAAGTGATTTTTAAGTTGCTAGTTGACTAACCTCTTTGCTCCTAGTCGACTAACAAACCTAGAAATGTTTCAAATGAATTTTTCATGAGCTAGTCGACTAACCCCTTAGTCCTAGTCGACTAACCGTGCCCGGAAAGTTTAAATTGTTTGAAAATATGCTTGCTAGTCGACTAACCCTTTTGTCCTAGTCAACTAACTAATGCTCTGCAACTCTAAACATGTAACGCCCCAAACAGACGCTACTAGAACCCTTGTACTCCCCAACTTAACATCTGTACCGACCCTTCCGGATAGGTCGACACGTGTTAAGCTGAAGGTACAACCTGTACTGCTCATTCGTATTTCCTTACAGGATACAAGAAATATATATAAACAAAATGAAATGGTATGTCCATTCATCATGTCCCATTCATTACACATAAAATATCTAATAAATCAAATAATAAATATAAGAACACAAATAATGTTGCCAACAACCCTGGCAAATAGGCAAATCAATAATCAATACATATTACACAGAATAAGAGAATGCAAATAACAATGCAGCAACAACCTTAAATCTGGCCAACAATCCTTAGCATTCCGCTGAATCAGGAATGCAACCCAAGGTAAACCTGCAATTACTGTAATAAGCAAGGGTGAGCTTTCACTTGCTCAGTAAGGAATAATATAACCTTTACGAATCAATAACAATACATTGATACATGGAATATTTATGTAAAACAGTTATTGATAAAACTCAAAGAATTGGTAAAACAATTATAAATCTATTGTTTATAATATGTGTGGTCTTTCAGTGAAAAACTAGATCCTCCAGCACATCTCCAGTAGCCAGTAACCGGGCATATGTCATGCATGCGAAAATGCCCCGTCGATGAAGACAATAGCAAAAAAAAAGTCCTCAATCCATAGCAGGGTATACCCACACAAGGGCTCAACAAATCCCCATCCGGTATGGATCTCGGCAAGATTGGCATATGCGTCACTTCGTTAGGTCCCTAGCATATCCAATCTTGGACTGAATCATATTATAGGGATGTTGATTCTAGGCTAACAAGTCTTTAGCTCAACCGGGCTACTACCCAAATCCCAAGGATAGAGACCGTAGTCACGCCGCCTGTAATATCGAGTAGGGCCATGAGCCTAAACCCCCAATGATACGATTCAGTCCACATACATATATATACATGCATGTCCTGAGATATAATAACTATCATGCAATGTCCATCGAGATGAGGCTGGTACCGTAGTCACATTGCCGCCAACATCCTCGCGTGGTAAAAATCATAATAATCAAAGTCCATCAGGCATGAAAGCCAATATCAAGTAACCCGAGCCTCAGCTCAATCAATATAAAAACAGGTTTTTAAAAGATGGTAATAATTCAAGTATAAAAGAATCTGTATTCTCTGTCCATAAATCCATTTGAAAGACAGGGCACATTTGTATACTAACATCGCATGTCATTTCATAAAACAGTTGAGTTCATAGCCCAATCAGCCTCATTCATAAAGCATTTAGTAGAAAGAGTCCATCCCCAAAGTTATAAACAGTGAGTCATTTGTAAAGCATTTTAATGGAAAACCTTTCATATCTATTTCATAAACACGCCACACAAGTTTTAGAGTTCATAAACAAGTGTATTCCATGTATCTAGTTGACAGTTCAAATATAAAACAGGGTTCTCAAACATTTGTAAACTACATCTTTATAAATCAGGGTTTATGGTTCATATCATCCTCATAACAGTTATAAAACAAAGATTAAGGTTCGCAAGTGTTTATAATTCAAATCATCAAAAGTGTATAAAGTTCATATGATTCTCGAAACAATTGCAAAACAGATATATCATTATCAACGGTAAAAGATTACTTATCCCTACCTCAATGCAATAGTGTATTCCAACTCGTTGCGGCTCCACGAGCCTCCTAAATGCAATGCTCAATGCACCCCAATGCAAATGGTTCTCCAAAGAACCTCCCAACACTGGAAATATACAAATAATGCAAGCAAAGTATCACAAGAAAGCACAATTGGTCCGTAACTTAAAAGGTAAAATAACTCCCTTCTCAAAACTGCTCACCCGCCACCCCAAAGACTAGAAACCCCAAAATAACGAACCAAAGACTTCAAATCTCTCATGATATTAACTTAAGGATGAAAAGATAATGCACGATGAATTTCGTGGCCAAATGCCAAAAGGTTTGATGATATAAGCCAAAGAAGATAGAATGCTCATGCGAAGGCAAATCTGGTATTTTATAAAATGTTTCTCTTTCCAAAAGGAATTTGACTTCAAAACCAAAATATTTAGAAACTAGACTTCACGAGCTTTTTAAGCATATAAAGTACGCCCAAAACGAAGTTCAGATGAAAAAGTTATAAAGAAAATAAGAAAAACGAGAGAAATGAGCTTCTGCCCCAAATAGTAGACTGTTTGGTCCAAACAGTCGACTGTTTGGGCCAAACAGTCGACTCTTTGCCCGATAAAATCCAAGAAAAACTAGGTTTTAAGTTACAAAACAACCCCAAAACTTAGTATAAACCCACACAACTTATAAAACCAAGAATACAAGCTTTAGAGCAGAAGGTTCACAACTTCTCCACCTTGAAGGAGTGATCCATAGTGGATTGTGGAATCCTTAAGACGGGGCTCTTGAGGCGTGGATGTAGGCGGAGACCAACCCACATTAAAACCCTTGTGTTTGAATCTCTCTAACTCTATCTCTTGCATTTCAATTCATATACTTGCTATATTAATTGTTATTCAATTTATTCTTGTTGTATCTTTTGATATATTGTGATTCAAACCTTGTCTTCCGCTGAATTTAATTGAACCATAATTTTTATTTAGTAATTTTTTTTCTTTTTTAAGTTTGCATAACCTTTATTCACCCCCCTCTAGAGGTATATCCTTGGGCCAACATTCTTAATAAGGGTGTTTCTCTCATTCTCAATAGAAATAAACTTATTGAAGAGAGTGACTCTATTTGTCTTTAATTGACTAACAAAAGCCTCCAAGTCTAAGGCATCTTGTTTGAGGACATCTCTTTCTTTTTCTATGGTCTTAACTTTGATAGCAAAGTTAAGATTTATCTTCTTTAGCATGAGAGCCTCTTCATACAATTCATTATAAACTGTTTGAAGATCTCTCTCATTATCTGGTTCACTTATGTCCTCAACATTCTCTAAGACATCACTAGAGTCATAAACCAAAGGAGTACTAGAAGACTCACCTATTATCCACAGAAGCAACAAATGCAGTAAAATTGGACTCTTTAACAACATCTTCTAAGTTTGTGGTCAAGAATTGAAGTTCATAATTATTAACCAAGGTTAAACATTCATAGGTTTCTTATAGAATTTCCCAAGCTTTTTTGGAAGTCTCACAAGACATGATACGACGATAATCGTTTATGGAGACTCTATTTAAAATAGAATTCAAACCTAGGTTATTCCACTTAAATCTATCAAAATCATTTGTACTCCATTTAGAAGTAGGTTTAGTGATAGATACTCCATCCTTCACTATTTAAGGATGTTTCAATCATTTCACTACACTCAGCCACACTCTTTCATCCAAAAGATTTTAAAAATATTCTCATCCTAACCTTTCAAAAAATGTAATTTAACCTATCAAATAAAGGTGGTTTACTCATAGATAATCCTTATTGCAAGAGATCCATCTCGTCGAATATTCAGGATCACACTCAGGTATTTTAAACCAAAAAAGTGAACCTGCTCTGATACCAATTGAAATTTCGAGGATGCAAGTCTCCTAAAATTAAAGTTACTTAGAATTACCCAAATAAACTTAATTAACTAAACAACCCTAATTAATCTATGTGTTCAATTATCAACAATATGCAGTGGAAAAGTAAAATAGAAATAAGAACACAAAGATTAAACGAGGAAAACCCCAATAAGATAAAAAATCTCGAGAATAATGGAATCACTATGAAAAAGACAACTTACAAGACTCTGACACTACAAACCAACGCTTGAGTCCACAAGCCAAGTAGTTTTCGCCGTCTTTAAGCTTCTTCTTGAACGAGTCCACGAACGAGCACAGTCTTCACCTTGTACCGAGCTCCAAAATACGTCTTCATAGTACACAATGTACCAACAGTACCTCACACCGTAACTGACAGCAACTACCGGAATTGCGCTGGCTAAATCCAACCACCTTGGAGATCCACCAAGGCTAACACAATGGCGAGATTTGGTCCTTTGATTCTCTCTAAGAAAATCTGGGTGTGGTTTATAACCTCTCTATATCAAAAATAAAAAAAGACAAGAAAAACATGCAACTAGAAGCTAAAAACTATGGAGAAGGTATTGCATTCTATGGAGGCTAGGGTTTCTCAATTCTAGGTTAAAGAATGAATCAATAATTTTCCACACATGTAAAATAGGCTAAAACAACTTATTTATAACCCTAGTAAAGTTCCCTATCATGTAGGAGTTAGTATAGGTCAAAACCAATAAAAAATCTGCAAAAATGGATTTTTTCCGAATGGTCCATGAGTTGGATCGATCTTGGAAAATAAGTTGGATTGATCCAAACCTTTCTAGACCTTGGATCGATCCTACTAAAAAAATAGGATCGATCTTATTTGACAGGATTTTCAAGATTTTTCAAAAAAATAAAATAAAATATTTCCAACTCCATTTGACCAATTTTCAATTGTGGACCATTCCTATGAACTTTGAACATGTTAAAATTACTTAAAGTCCATGAAAACTTAGGTGCTAAGTCCACTTACCTTCCTATAAAGGAATTGATAGATTTTAATAATGTATCAAGCAAGCCCTGATATTGATCTTCAAATAATCTTCAAGTAAACTTGATCTTGAGCTCTTCGACGCTAGAAGGCTTATAGATTAAACAAAAAACCTAAACCAATATAACTCAACTTGTGTTTTGGAAACCGAAATTAGCCAACACATGAAAATAAAACCTAACAGAGTAAAAATAAAATTTCAAGATATTTCAAAGTCAACCAATTTTTTATATTGACAATCTTGCCTTTATTTGATAAGATTACATTAATTGTTGTTTCCGTTTAGAGTTTGTATCTATATGGGATTTATGGAAAATTTTTAGATTATGTTTGGTTTTCATTTAGAGCTTGTATTTGTATTGGACTCTTTATGGAAATTTTTTAAATTGTATTCATTTCAAATTTTGAATTATTAGTATCCTTTCTATATTTATTCTCAAAGAATCCATTAAAAGTGAGTTGCATTCTTGGAAACTTTTTTTTTTTTTTTTTGGATTTGTTGAAAATCAAATTAGATACATACAATACAATTTATATAAATTTACCTGTTTAAAGATATACGGCAATATATACATCCAACATGTGTATATGAGTTTAGTAAATTTACTTGTTTGAAAATAAGATTTGATGCATATAATACAGTTTATGTAAATTTACTTGTTTGAAGATATACAACAATATGCACATTTACCACGTGTATACGAGTTAGATAAATTTACTTGTTTGAAAATCATATTAGATGCATTCAATACAATTTATATAAATTTATCTATTTGAAAATATATGTCAATTAACGTATCCTTTTTTGGAAAAAAAAAACCAATTTTGAAAAAAATTCAAAATCAGGTTCTATAAATGAGGACAAATCCGTTAGAAGCTATCTAATTTCTCTATTTCATAAACTAGATTTTCCATAGGGAGGTTTGGATATACAACCCATATACTAGGGGGTTCTTGGTTAAATACCCTTTATTTTTCTACTTTTTTTAAGTAAAAAACTAAAAGTTGAAGCTTAGCCAAACACAGCCTCTCTAAATTTATGGGAGGGGCTATTTGCAGCACAGCTTTTACTAAAAGCAGCCCATTTTCTAAGTACAACTCACCCATTTTATTTTTTACTGAAGGCAGCACAATAAAAATTTAATAAACATGACCATATTACCCATTTACTAAATACAACCCAGTAATAACAGAATTACTATAAGCAACTCATACCCCAACACCAAGCCTAAAACATATTACCCCAACATTTTCATTTTAGGTTTGTTTGTATATTATTGGTAAACATCATATTTGGAATAAATTTACTTCAAAACATGAAAAATAGCGTTTTATAACCATTATGGTATAAAGGTGTTATGAAAAAAACCCATGTTTTGATCTGAAAATTAAAAAAAAAAAAGTGTTCGTGTTCGCATTCGGACTGCAAATGCCGAATATGAAGCTTTAATATTCGGTAAGTTAATGCCGAATATGAAGCTTAAGTATTCGATAAGCTAATGCCGAATATGAAGGTTTACTATTCGGCAATTTACATATTCGGCATTAGCTTTAGGAAGACTGTAAATTATATTCGATTTTTTGAAGTGGAATATAATGTTTTATATTTGGCATTAACTTACCGAATATTAAAGCTTCATATTCAGCATTTGCAGTCCGAATGCGAACACGAACACGAACACGGATTTTTTTTTTCAATTTTCAGATCAAAACATGGGTTTTTTTTGTAAACCATAATGATTTTAGAAGAATGTTTTATAAAAATAGAAAAAATCAGAAATATAAAAAAAAAAACCAGCCGTTGTTACTATTCTACTTCTTTTTCTGCTAGTTCACAAGCCCACAAAATACACACACACACACACACACACACACACTGGATAACTGGATCACAAACCCATAGAAAACAGCCGATGAGCTGTTTTTCTTTCTTTTTTTTTTTTTTTTTTTTTTTTTTTGTTCTTTCTTCATAATCTCGCCGAGGTTGTTGCTGTTATTGCCGAGCAACCGCTGTTGCTGCTCCTCTTCTTCTTCTTCTCACCGTGGGTCATGAGGGTTAGGGCTCGTGAAATGATAGAGATGAATTTAGGATATGATGGAAATTATATTTTTAGCAAGTGAAATTAGGAGGGGCATGCTGGGAATTTTAAAAATTATTAAAATTTTTGTTTTCTTTAGTCATGAGTTGCCTAAATCATTTGTGGACTGTATTTAGAAAAGGATAAAATAGACCAAATTAAAATTTTAAATTAGTAAAGGCTGTGATGCAAATAGCCCCTCCCTTTAGAAAATTTCTTTTTAATACAAATTCCTCTTAAAAATTTATTCCAAACAAGGTCTCAACAACCTTATTAACGCACGAGCGGACGGGGCTTGTGGGGCCAGGCACGGAACTCGACCGTTGCATTTCCACCCTGCCACTGTTCGGACACACTCGCAACATTCAAATTTCAAAAAATTTCAAATCACAATAAAGAAAGCTGCAAAGTCCCACTTTTCTCGCAAATCCCAGATTGTATCATCCCTACAATCCCTTGAAATTTGAGCTTTCACTACACACTTCATTTTACTCAGAAGATCATCAGCTCCACTTCAAAGCCTATTTCGTTTTCAATTGCCATTTCAAGTTCTCAAACACGAGTTGTTCTGTCAAAATCCTCTTTGTTTTTTTTTTTTCATTGAACAGTCCCTGCTCTTTTCTGAATAGTACTTTTCAGGGTTTTTGAAAAGGAAAGCCACCCTTTGTTTTATAGGGTTTTTGGACTGAGATAGCTGCATTTTTAGGGTTTTAGAGCTTGAATGTTGATGATTATTCAAACTTCTTATGCGTAAGTTTTAGGATTCTTTTTGGGTTTTTGATATCTAAGCTGGTTTCAAGCTTTACATGGAAACTTGATTTGAGATACATATTTTAAAGTCGGAAAGTTTTTGTTGAAAATGAAAGAAGAAAACCCGACAGAGAACCGAGCTAAAGCATCAAAATATGGCGATCAAAATCAGATGCCGAAGGGTAGTAATAATTTGAAAGGCGGCAATAATAGCAATAATGCTTCGAAACTGCGTTCTTCATGGGGGTCTCACATTGTGAAAGGGTTTACAGCAGAGAAGAAAAGCAAGACGCAGAGTACTACTACTACAACGGTCTCCAGCAAGAAACAACTACCGCTTGCAAACTCAGACATCACAAATCAGAAGAACCCATTTGTGCCTTCGCATTCACGGGTCAAGAGATCGCTTATCAGTGATTTATCGTGCTCAGCCAATGGTGCCCAAATTCATCCGCACTCGTATCATAATAATAATAATACTCTTCGCACAAAATCTACAGGGTCGCGTGATTTGTTTCTGGAACTCGATCATCTCAGAAGTTTACTCCAAGACTCCAAGGAAAGGGAATATAAACTTCAAGCTGAGCTTTCGGAATGTAAGAGAAACCCAAAAGTCTTGGACCTTGAAAGGGAATTAGAAGAAAAGAAGAGTGAAGTTAATAAGCTTGTTCACAGAGTTGAGTTGTTGGAAGCTGAGAAAACGAACCTTTCTGAACAATTTGTGGCTTTAACTTCTGTTTTGGAAAGGCAGGAAGAGGTTTTGAAGAAGGAAGACTACGAAGTTTCAACAGAACCGCCGCCGCCACAAAATATCGAGATGGAAGTTGTCCAGTTAAGGCGCCTGAACAAGGAACTCCAGCTTCAGAAGAGAAATCTTACTTGCAGGCTTTCTTCTATGGAATCCCAATTAGCCACTCTTGCAAATACTTCTGAGGTATTGATTATCACCATCTGTAGCAAATGTTATTATCTTTTTTGATGACCTTTTCTTTCTATGTTGTTGGTTTGGTCTTGCTCTGCTTCCTTACTCCACTCTGTCTCGATTATTTCACACACTCACACATAACCCTTATGGAGCATCTCTTCCTAAATCAAACGCTTATGATTATTATCTACTCATCACCATCTACTCTCTGGTGATTGTTTAATTTGGTGCCCTATTTTTATGCTTGTCTGGTTTTGGGGGTGGGTTATGTGATTGTTATTATAATTATATGCATTTCAAAATTTATATTATAAATTTATTACCTGCTCTTATCTATTTCCTTACCTCTTTATCCTTTGTTGATCATTATTAGAGTGACATTGTTGCAAAGATTAAAGCAGAGGCATCTTTGTTGAGACACACAAATGAAGATTTGTGTAAACAAGTTGAAGGTCTACAGATGAATCGGTTAAATGAGGTTGAGGAGCTAGCTTACCTGAGGTGGGTCAATTCGTGCTTACGAAATGAGTTGCGCAATACATGCTCAGCGATGAATCCTGATAAAGCATCAAGCCCCAATTCAGTTGAGAGGGGTAGTGAATCAGCTGGCACATTGTCTTGTCGAAGCAGTGATTCCTTAGAATACAGTTGCGCAAAGAGATTAAATCTGATAAAGAAGTTGAAGAAATGGCCTATCGTGGACGAGGATTTACCAAATTTAGAGTGCCCAGCTACCCTCTTAGACAAAAATTGGGTTGTCTCAGAGGAGGGAAGAAGCCCCAGAAGAAGGCACTCTATAAGTGGATCGAAATTCAGTGCAGAAGACTTGGTTCTAAGTAAGAGAAGGCAGTCCGATGGTTTTATTTGTTCAAAAGAGATGGAAAAGGAAGCAGAGCCACTAGATTCTCAAAAATATGACATGGGTATTGTTCACAGACCCCAATTCTTTGGAATCTGTCAGGAAACCAGTAAAACTATGGCTTCTTTAGATGTTGAGAAAAGGGCCTTGCGTATTCCTAATCCCCCTCCGAGGCCTTCTTTTACCATTTCTAGTGGCCTTAAGGAGGAAGGTTCAACAAAAATTCCAATACCACCTCCTCCTCCCCCTCCCCCACCGCCCCCTCCAAAGTTCTCTGTGAGAAGTACCTCAGGAATGGTGCAGCGAGCCCCACAAGTAGTCGAGTTCTACCATACACTCATGAAGAGAGATTCTAGAAAGGAATCTTCAAATGGAGGAGTCTATGATGCAACAGATGTCGCAAATGTTAGAAGCAGCATGATTGGTGAAATTGAGAATCGATCATCACATTTGCTTGCTGTAAGTGCTTATCCGTTCCTTGTTTCTTTTAATTTAATTTATTTTTTCCAATCAAAGAACTAGGATTTTCTTATGGCAATGATTGCTTCTCCCAAGTTGTATTTTTCGCATTAATACTTTGTTAGATTGAGACATCAGAAAGTAAATGAAATCTTGGAATTTTGTTTAATGCTTGGATTGGAGTACTGTTGCGAGTTCTGAGTTTCTTTTCTGTTATGGCTTCTTACTTCTTAGCAATCAAGTGGAGCATAAATGAGAATTGCTGTTTGAATTGTTTTTTATTGAGCTTTGGGCTCCAAGTTTTTGGTATGCAAACCAGTTCTGATCCTTATTGTTTATAACCATCAATATCTATGTAGATAAAGGCGGACATTGAGACTCAGGGACAATTTGTCAACTCATTGATAAATGAGGTCAATGGCGCAGTTTATCAGAACATTGAAGATGTCGTGGCATTTGTGAAGTGGCTTGATGATGAACTTGGATTTCTAGTAAGTTGATCTTTGGCATATCCAGAATAATTTAATTTCTGAAAAATGTGTTGAATTTTAAGCATTTTAATCCATTGAATAGTTGGCAAAAAATTGGAAATATTTTTTTCTTTGAATTCTTTAACATCACAATAAGACAGGTCTTTCTATATCTTACTGCCTTTATTATGCTTGTTTGCTCTTAAAGGTGGATGAAAGGGCTGTCCTAAAGCACTTTGATTGGCCAGAGAAGAAAGCTGACACGTTAAGAGAAGCAGCATTTGGGTATAGAGATCTCAAGAAATTGGATTCTGAAGTTTCTTATTACAAGGATGATCCTCGAATGCCTTGTGATGTTGCACTAAAGAAAATGGTTGCTTTGTCAGAGAAGTAAGAAACTTCTCTCAGCATTTGGGTTGTTTTTTTCTGAAGTTTCTTATGATAGTAAATTGATAAGTGCCGATTTCTTCTTTGAGTAAGGTTCTTATCTCTGAACTTTCCTCTGCCAGGTTGGAACGTACTGTATACAACCTTCTACGTACAAGAGAATCGTTGATGCATAATTGCAAGGAGTTCCAAATACCCACGGATTGGATGCTCGACAGTGGGATAATAAGCAAGGTGAACTTTTTGCTTTGTCATTTCCATTTTTCTTTTCCTTCTGTCATTTTCATGTATTTATGTATACAAAACTACAAGATAAGCAAGGAAAATATTCCTACAATCCAAAATCATAAAGTCATTGTGAAATTAGTTTGATATCTATCTTGTTTTTCTGCCATGAGAGGATCATGAAGATTTTAGAATCCATCAGGTTTGTGATAACATCAATAATTATTATGTTGCAGATAAAATTTGGTTCAGTCAAGTTGGCAAAGAAATACGTGAAGAGAGTAGCTATGGAACTTCAATCCAGGGCGGCACTGGAAAAAGATCCCGCAATGGATTATATGTTACTTCAAGGAGTGAGATTTGCTTTCAGAATCCATCAGGTTTGTGATAGCAATCAATAATTATTATGCAAATGTTCTTTTACTTCATATATGGTGAGATTCTTTTTTTTTTTGTTTTTTTGTCAGTTTGGTCACCAAGAAGGTGGAAAAACAGAATAGAAATTTAAAAATTTTGCAAATTTGTAGGATCCCAAAGTTTTTTCTTCCTTACATTCTAGGCAACCAAACGGAGCATTTATGTAGGCTCCCTTATCATGTGCATGAACCCATAACAACCCAATATTCAATTGGGTATTAGTCAATTAATTACCAAAAGATTGTGAGTTTGGTTTCTGCTGGATATATATAGAAGAATCACAATGATTTCTTTCTTGCCTAATGCAGTTTGCTGGAGGATTCGATTCAGAAACAATGCATGCATTTGAAGAGCTTCGCAATCTCGCCCATGTTCTTAACAAAACATAGAGAGAGAGAGAGATTCTGGCTTACCATCTCAGTAGGCATCATATATTGAGTACATAAAGAAGTGTGGTTTTGGTGTGAGTTGCCTTATTTTATAATTTACTAGATATTGAAAGTTTGGTGTGAGGAAAGGGAAAGAATTGTGTAGAGAGATTTTTGATAGTTGCAAGAGCTTGACGAGAATGCAGAATGTGCAGGTGTGCCAAACATTTTTGAGATTGGGCTTTTGTATAGTTCTGCTACCAGGAACTGCTAGCCGAACTTTAATTACCTTCTTGCATTCAAATCGAAGCCAGTTTCAGGCCCAGGCCCATAACATGTAAATTATGGAAACCCGTTGGCATTTTCTGTTATTTGAAATTCTGCTTTTAATTTCGTACACCCCACATTTTCAAACAAGAATTGATTGTGGATGATAAAATTTTCATACAAGAAGTGATTGCGGCAAAAGTTAGGAGGTTTCAACTTTTTCAAATTAGTCTAACCTTCCCATGCAGCACCCTGGATTAACAAATAGCGCGCCCTTATGATCAAATTCACAATCGTCTTTCTCAGCTCTATTCATATAACATGATTTAGACTTCACCGTGATAGGGATCCTCCTAATGCCATATGAGGAGTAGAAGACTATACGATTAGAGGTATCTTCTACATCAGGAATAAGTTAAACATCTTGTACAAGAGCAACATGAATCCCAAAGAATATAAGCATTCTTAGGCAAAAGCATTTGTACATATAAGGACATTTCAGACCTACTGTACATATATCTTGGCCATATATAAACATTTCAATCTCCAAATTTATTGATTGCAATATTAAAATTCCTAAGCAAAAATAACCTGCCCATATATGAACTGTTAGGATCAAGTGCTTACTACTATTCCAAAAGTTTAAGTTATCAAAAATGGCGCAACTTGATTTCCTTAAATCAAGTCCAACAGCCAGTGCCATTGGCCCACTGTGACCTACATGAGGGTACTGGCCACCTAGGCCAACAACCCCCGTGCCATGTCTTATGATAGGGAATTGAACCCCTGATTTGCCCTGATACCACTTGTTAGGATCAAGTGTTTATCACTGTTCCAAAAGCTTAAACTATTAGAAATGAAACAGATTTATTTCCTTAAAGCAAGCCCAAAGCCAGTGCCATGGGCCCTTGCGACCTGCGCGACGGTGCTGCTGGCCACTTAGACCAACTTGAGCATTTCAAACTAACTCATTAGAAGCTAATCATATCCAAACTATGCAAATGTAGTTAGAATGAATTTGTAAGAGCTCGTACTTTAATCCAAATATATGAATTTTATTTATATGGTTTCTCATCATCAAATATAGGGAGATTGTTAGTCTTATGGCTTTAGTGTGTCAAATTAATTGGTTGTATTGGGCCGATATGATACGGTAGCATAGCAGATCTAATAGGGTTCAAACTGAATTGGACTAGGCCGATAAAGCTACTAGATTGAACCAATCCAGTCCATTAACTTAAAATCCTCAGTCAAGTCCAGTCCAGTCCATTAACTTGGTCCACTATTATATCGAACTAGACTTGGCTGAGCTGATGGAATCGAGTGAGCGGAATTCAATTTTTTTTTTCAATTTTTTATTAATAAAAGCCCATATATATATATATATAGTTCCGATCCTGTCAGGACGTCCTTACGCTCGTTATCGTAAGGACATCCCTTCTGAAAGCCATAGGAATGATATTTTGAAAAACCGACCGTTGGATTAGATAATCTTCTTATGAATATCATGTATACTAAAAATCACAGTGATCCAATAATCGGTTTTCAAAATACAGACCGTGAAACACTTTGACAGTATTTATCGTTAGATGCTGTCAAAGTTGTTAAATGTCTGTATTTTGAAAACCAACCGTTGGATCACTGTGATTTTTGGCACACATGACATACATATAAAGATTATCGAATCCAACAGTTGATTTTTCAAAAATACATATCCTAGAGAAAATGTCATTACGATAAGAGCGTAAGGACGTCCTGACAAGATCGAAACAATATATATATATATATATATATGTAAGGTGCACCTGACACAAAGTTGAGTCAGTTGATCTCTGTTGGGGTAGTTGAAGAATATATTTTGAAAAATTGACCGTTGGATAGATGCACCTCTTATAAATGTCATGTTTGCTAAAAATCACAGATATCTAAATGCCGATATTTGAACAATGCCACAATGATAATCTTTGACTTTTCTATTCTTTAAAATGTCACTATTTTTTCAAAGTCAGTATATATTCAAAAGCTGACCATTAGATAAACATGAGTTTTAGTAGACATGACACTCATAAGAGGGGTGTCTAATTGAACAATCGGTTTTTCAAATTATGTTATGAAATTACTCCATCGAAGGTCACCTAAAGTAACTTTTTTGCATCAGAAAAAATTGAGTTAGGTGCATCTTATTTTAGCATCTCTGACATATATATATATATAATTGCATCAGGTGCCTTCTTATAAAGCCACTTGCGGTGAAAATTTTAGAAAACCGACCGTTGGATTAGATATTCCTATCATGTATGTTATGTCTACCAAAAAACACAGTGATCAAACGGTTGGTTTTTGAAAAATGTAACTTTGAAAAACTATAACTTTTTTGTTTTTTAAAATGTTATCATTTTTTCACAGTCAGTTTCTCAAAAACCAACCGTTGGATTATTGTGAGTTTTGACAGGCATTACAAACATGATAAGGGTATCTAATCTAATGATTAATTTTTTAAAATTTTCACCACAAGTGACTATACTAGAAAATACATAATGAAAGAAGCATAAGATGCATATCACCATAGCATTACTCATATATATTATGGCATGACATCTTCGCAAATAAAAATGGAAGGAAATTAAAAAAAAATAAAAATAAAAAATAAAAAATTGATTGCATTGCAGCTGAGATGTTGGTGACCCACGTGCCAAACCCACTGCTAAATCTGCCAAGAATATTAACAGGCCTTTCTGGTTGATTAAATATAAACCTGTTTGACAAAAAAGAAAAGAAAGGACTTGAGATTTGACGTGTTGACAAGATGTAACGTTGCCCAACTTTAGTGACAAAGGAAAAGAAATAAAGTCCTCACTGCACACTGAACCAATTGATCTCTGTACTCCCTCTCTCTCTCTCTCTCTCTCTCTCTCTCTCCCATATTGGATTTACACCTTCACCCTCCCTCTAATAATTGCTCTTATTATTTTCTTTCCTCGATTGTAACATAATGTGACCTACAACTGTCCAAATCATACTTACCCACCACTCATCCTACTCTTTCGAAAAAACAAAAATATTAAATTATTAATGATAATCCATTAATTTACCCATTCACTATACTCATTGATGTGATAATAATGAATGAATTATTAATTAAAAATAATTATTTTGTTTGAAATTTATAAAAAAATAAATGCCACGCAACAGAACTTTTGATTGATCCAGTCTGGATATTCTGCTTGGATTTCTTCGTAGTTACATTTACTTGGGTATTAAGATCATGACACATCATCCAAATATATCATTCATTTCACTTTAAATAATTATAAAATTATTATCTATAATTATTTAAAAGATCAGGTTCGAGTGACACGTGGTTCTTATTCATGGTTTGACGCAAAATTTGTAAAACCATATATAATATAGGTATTTTGAGAAACTGATCATTGGATTAAAGAAAGTATTATGCTTCTCCTCAAGTGAGGTGTAAGGTATGTGTAAAATTATGTGTTTTAGAGAGAACTTGTATAAAGAGAGAACTTGTCATAAAATTTTCTATGCAACAAAAAACAAATACATGCCATAAAATTTGTAAAATACCCTCTTATATAAAGAGAGAACTTGTCAATACACTAAAAAGGGTCGCGTTCCCACCAATTGGAGTTAATCTAGCTGGTGGGGGAGGAGAAGTTTGGGATAGTTGGTTTCCATTTCGAGATCTTGTGCTAGCATCTTGTTCATTTCTCCTTTCCAAAGCAATTATCTGACAAGAATTTTTTTTTTTTTTTTTTGTTTTTAAAAATTGATCACAGACTTAATAGTGTTTTTTAAAAACATTTTAATAGTCATTAATTTAAAATAATGGCATCATTCAATAGATGAAGTGAGCAGCTTTTTACTGGATATTTTGGCATTTCATATCATAACGTACTTAAGATGGCCAAAGATATTCACAGGTAACATCCCATACATGGCCAATTTATGTTGGGGGTGATCGCACTGCCCGCTGGCATATGTGGTTGTGAAATGAAACTAGATTTATACCAACAATGAAGCAGGGACATTTTAGAGAGAGAAAGTTTTAGAGAGAGAGAAAGGGTAGGCAGTTTTAATTGAATTTTTGTGCAAGTATAATTAAACGTCCCATTTGTATTAATATCAAAATCAAATCCATCTGGACCTTGAAAACGCTATTTTGTATTATAGCATTTGCAAGCCTTATTTATTTATTCATTTATTATTTAAAATAAAAAATTATTATATCAATCTCTGTATTATTTTTTAATATCTTCTGTACAGAAATACTAATACAATGTGCATTTGACATAATTTTACATAAGGCGATATTTAAAGGACTAGTTGCAAAATAACAAATATTTTAAAAAATCTGATTGTTGAATTAGATATCTAATTCATTTTCTTATGTATGTCAGATCTATAAAAAACTCTTAGTAATTGAACTGTTGGGTTTTGAGAAATATCAGTATAAAAAAATTATTATTTTTTCATCTTTTAAAATATCAACAGTTTTTCACTATCAAAATTTTCATAAACTAACGGTGAAACTATGATTTTTGACAAATTTAACATTCAAGAAAGGAATATCTAATCTAGTGATAAAATTTTTATGATTTATTATGTAATCTTATATATATATATATATATATATATTAACATCTTTAATTCAATTTTTATAACTATTTATAAATGGAGAGAGAAGGGAGCAGGTGAAAATATTGAGAAGACGTTTTGAAGTGATATTCGACATCTAATCACTCTCCTCCAACGTGGTTGTCAATGCATGGGCCCCTCTTTTGTCTCCTACCCTACCATCAATTCCCATCTCCCGCCCCCTTCATCACTCCTTTCCCACCTCTTCTCTTATATATCCTCCTCATACATCTCCATAGTCTTTACCCTCCATGATATTATTCACTTATGCTCTCTCTCTCTCTCTCTCTCTCTCTCTGCACCTGGATTCACTGCGACTGTGTGTGAGTAATTTCACTTCCTATTTTCTTTCACTCTCTCTCCCTCTCTCTCCACTTCCCCAGCTAGCTGTTGCCTACCACAATGGAAATTCCTGCTTCACGGATCAAAGCTCACTTCTACTTTCAGTTTCAATTTTAGAGGTGTATGTATTAACTTCAAGTTATGGCCACAAACACCCGTGCACTTTTCTTAGTTTTCTCAAAGTAGACCAATTTTAGAATAGTACACGAAAATACTTCACAAAACCACCCCTAAAATTTGTCTCTACAAAACCGAAAAGACCCTAAAATCTAGCTAACAGTCCAGTTTAAGCAGGTTCAATACACTTTCCGACCAAATCACCCTTCTGTAATTTCCCAAGAAGTAACTAATATACTTACATATATATATATATATAGAGAGAGAGAGACATGTCAGCTGCCGCCGCCGCCTCCGCTGCGGCGATTGGAAGCCGATGCAACTCCAGCAGCAGCAGCAGTTCCATGATCGAAAACCAACATCTCTCAGCTGCGCCGCCAACACTTAGCCGGTACGAGTCCCAAAAGCGGCGAGACTGGAACACATTTGGGCAATACCTAAAAAACCACCGCCCTCCACTCGCTCTTTCCCGCTGTAGCGGTGCACACGTGCTTGAATTCCTTCGTTATCTCGACCAATTCGGCAAGACTAAGGTTCACAATCAAACATGTCTATTCTTTGGTCACCCCCATCCGCCTGCACCCTGCCCCTGCCCGCTTAAGCAGGCTTGGGGCAGCCTCGACGCCCTCATCGGCCGCCTTCGGGCAGCATTCGAAGAGAACGGCGGGAAACCGGAGACGAATCCTTTTGGTGCACGTGCTGTTCGGTTGTATCTTAGGGAGGTGAGGGATTCTCAGGCTAAGGCTAGAGGGATTGCTTATGAGAAGAAGAAAAGGAAGAAACCGCAGCAGCAGCAGCAACAACAACAACATGGGTCACTGCAGTCGCATATTATTATGGGACACTTGCAATCTTTTAGTGATAATACAAATATAAGTGTAAATCGTCTTCAACATGGGCGTATGGTGCAATCTTCTCAACCCAATGACGGTTTGGTGATGGCGGCTTCATCTGGTGCCCGGGGTTCCATGATTGCTTTATCTGTTCTGAACTAATAGTAGTCAATGTTAATTAGCTTGCATGTGTACACTGTTTGATCTTTAGTTAGTGTACTGTCTTTCTAGGTTTTGCTTTTATGGGTAATGAGAAGAAAACTTCATGAGCAGTTACTTTTCTTTTCCTTTTTTTTTCTTTTTTTCTTTCTTCTTTCTAATTTTACTAAGAGTAAATGCTAAATGGATAAAATTTTATACCAAAATTTTTAAATTGAATAATCTGATAGCAAGAAATATCTTTTATTTTTGTACATTTTTGCGATGCACAAAAATAGAGATTCTATAATGCTTCCATATCACGTATTTAGTTTTATAAATTTAATTTAAAATTTGATTCGTCTAGTATTTTGTTTTTTTTAATCTCGTTCAAGTTCAAAATAAAAAAGTTCAATTTATTTTATTAGCTTTTAATTTGTTGTTGTCACATCCTTCATTTGATAACAGAACCTTGGACTTTTTCCAAATTTTATTTGTCCAATTATTTTAGTTGCTTCCTGAATTTTGAGGCCGAATTGTCTAATGAGCAACTCTAATGATTGGATTAAGTTTCTTAGAATCAAATCCATTTTTTGGATATGCTACAATGGAATGCACAACCATTGGATCTAAGTGTTCCAATGGTGCACTATACTTTTTTGGCCGCCCTTTCTATTTTTCTCTTCCTCTAAGCCAAGTACAAATTTTCATGTACTTAATTTTATGTGCCTTGAAGAAAATGAATCCATCCAAAATTGGATTCAAATTAATATGAATCAAGTTTTAGATTTGATTCATTTTGCATCCAGTTTTGAATCTATAGTTGGAATACCATTTTTTGCATTCGAATTGAATATAAAAAATGATTGAATTTGCATCCTCTTTTGAATCTACAATTGAAAATGCCCTTAATATTGTAATGCAGCAAAAGTAATTGAGGATAAAGGGTTATTTGGGCTGTTGTGGAAGTACATTTTATAGTACTCTTTCTCTCTATATATTCATGAGCGCAATTTAATTCTCCTTTGTCTTTTGCTTAGGAAGCAGATATATCGTCTAAAGTATTGTCATATCATGATTCAGAAAACATTAATGGTTTGATGAGATACTTTAATGCTATAAACCTACAGCCTTGCTCACTACCTTTTTGTCCCTTGATTTTATTAACTTTGGCAGTGGTTTAATGCCTCGTTATAGAATTGTCACCCCAAAATCTGATATTTTATAAATAATTTTAGGGTTTTTAATCAATAGGTCAAATTTACAAGAAATTATATCTATATATATATATATATATATATATATATATATATATATATATATATAGATATAAACCACCGAACAAAAATAATTATTGTTTAATCTAAAAATATATTTTTGATCCAAAATGCCCATATAGACAATATTTATTCAAAAATTCATTTCAATATTCATCCAAAATTCCTTGATTTTTTATATATAATATTTTTCTTAATTTTTACTTAAAATAACAAATTTATTACCTACCTAAATTCTAGAAAGAAATCAAAATCAACAAAAAATGATGAGTTTATTTATTTATTTATTTTTTAATAATAATAGGATACAACATATATGAAAAATGACTGGTTAAAAAAAAAAAATACTAATGGGTTCATAAAAAACTTGATGAGTTCATTTCTTAAAGGGCAATTTCCATGAATAATCCTAAGTTTCCAAAATATTACGCTTACGAACCTGATCCAAAACTAATTATGGATATACACCTATTACTGTTTTCTTGAACGAAATTACTCTTAAAATTTTGACATCGAAGCTTGATTCTTGACTAGTTTATTTATTTTAAAAAACTCTTTTCATTATTGCCA
Source organism: Hamamelis virginiana (assembly GCA_017140935.1). NCBI lineage: Eukaryota > Viridiplantae > Streptophyta > Magnoliopsida > Saxifragales > Hamamelidaceae > Hamamelis > Hamamelis virginiana. The sequence goes on along the minus strand of JAESVK010000334.1, from coordinate 398,294 downwards.
ATTGTAATAAATACTTCTTTTAATTTGAAGTTTTATTTTAGTTTTAAATACTTTGTTTGTTTAAAACAATTATCTAAATATTTGGTATTTTGGATTATCTCTAGCAATTGATTTTAAAAGTTCTTTAATTTTATGAATGTAATGAATGAATACATATGATAGTGAATATAAGGATTCAACTTAAAAGGATCACATTAATAAATGAGTCCTGATTCATTAATTAATATGATCCATTCACTTTATTAATAAGGAGAAGAAAGGGATAATACATATGATATATAAACCCTATATTTTAGTACTTCATATCGATTTGAATATTTGAAAGTGTTCAAATAATTCAAAAATTATGAATTTTGAAAGGATCAAATGATTCACATGAAGTAAAACTAAAACAAAATATTAAGAATATTTGGTTGAATCTTATATCACTAATAGACCTTAAAAATGTTAAACGACAGAGTTTAAATATTATTTGTAAATATGAGATATTCCAAATAAACTTTAACAGTTTGTTTTCTTAAATAAAGAGTTATTAGAAAACAACGTTTCCACAATAGTTAAGAACTATACCTTAGTGAAACATTAAAAGGAGTTTTATGCTATTAAAGGGTTTAATGCATGAAATACATTGTTTTCAAAAGGACTAGTGGGAGCTATAATGTCATCAATTATTCTTATATTTCTTTATAAAATACATACGTCAATTACTAACGTAGTATTAAGAATTCTATAATTGTTGTAGGAAATCAAATCACTTCAAAATACGATTTAGAAAGAGATTTCATATGAG
>JAESVK010000334.1:353775-376660 GCA_017140935.1 Hamamelis virginiana | reverse complement strand
TGATGATTCTTCCATCCATTTGACTCCGCTTTGAGCTTCATCAGAAAGCAAATGCACATAACCAACCCCGATCATGCTAAAAATGCCATTTTATGGAGAATTCCCACAAAACAAGATAATAGCATTAGATTCGAGATTTACATCTAACAAATAACAAAGTCCAAGCATAATCTATCAGAATATAGTCAAAAAGACCAAATAATTGCATTGATTGCAGAGCAATCAGAATACTATCATCAAAAACATATAATAAAACATACATCTCATATATATGGCCCGAATGAAAAGATTATGGACTTTTAAGTTTGGGTCCAACTAGAGCCAATAGTTGAACCCTAAGTCTAATGTGGGTATGGTGATTGTAATTTTAACTTGTAACAATTACAACAAAGAAAGATCTTTAAAAGTCTTCTCTTTGTCCTCCCACTGCTCCATGTATCCTTGGGTCCACTATGCGCCTTATCGATATTTGTACATTACAATAAATACAGAAAGGGTATAAAGGATAAAGGGGATACATATGAGAAGGAAGTGGAGAAGTCATGCAAGCCATTTAATTAAAATTACATCACCAATAAATTTAAACAATTTTAAATTACAACCCATAAAAGCAACACATCTCATACGACCAATCTCATCTCATTTAATTGGTCTTTTAGTCTATAATCTTCCATGATTAATTATACAATCTCATTGCATAAATAAAAGCAATAATAGGAACATCAAATTAATGGCAATGACATATATTTAAAATATGTTTTATTCTATTTATCATCTCATGAAAATAGAAACTGTTGTCCCAAAAATATTGAAAAGATTACATGGGAGAAACGCAGCGGAAATAGAAAACAAAAATTTTTCTCCATTGTAATCATCCTGGGATGAACTCAAACGATGCAAACGAATCAAAACAAATAATATATTAGAATTGTTAGAAGTATGCCCTAAACCAATTGTTAGGTTGTATTTAGGGAACTTATATTTCATTTATATTCATGTATGAAACATTATTCATTAATGAAATGGCTTTTATTATCATGTAAGCTTGTGTTAATTATAACTATTCATGATAATGTCCTTGGATAGCATGATAGAGAATTGTATCTCAAGTGTTGAGATAGAGAGACATACAATTCTCAAGTATATCTATCCTAGATATGTTCCTAATCATAGGTTTATTTATTTGGGCTATAATAAACCGTTAAGATTAGCAAAAGTTATACTAGCTCCAGTGGGAGGATGGTGAGTCTCAAGCCATCTGTGTAGAGACACTATAGTAAAGCTGTGGGTGCTTGATAGAGAACAAGTACACTGAATGTGACCAATATGAGTACAGCTTATGGAAATGTATTTGACTGTCAAAAGCTGCTCATGTGTATAGTCACATTTGTAATCCTCATACCTGAGACACCACTGGTTATTTTATGTATGAATTACTAGAGTTTGAAAGTATCTTGTACACCCTTGATCAAGATGATGCAATTGATACTTATTGGCTTTAGTAAGTTGTACATGAAGATAGGTGAGTGTGCAATAGGGGATCACCACCCTTAATATCAAAGGGAGAATGTCACTTTTAATTCACAGATAATAACTCAATATAGTCTTTGGCCAAAGCAAGAGGTAGACGAGAAAAAGTGTTTTCAAGGGTTAAACTAATTGAGTTTATATTTTGGTGAATAGCTAAAACAAGATTAAGTTAGGGTTTGACATGAATTCATACCTTACTAACTTAATCATGACATTGTTTGGTGAAGGATTATCTATTACACGAAGGGTTCATTTATACATGTATATTCACCCACACCTAGGGCATGTCATGACACATTGCTTGACGTCACTCATGATTAGTGAAAGCCTAATGATAAGTGTTATCATTGAGGGCAAAATTGGAATTGTTCCAATCGAACCAAAAATAGAAAGTTTCTATTTTAGAAAACATTGAGATGTTCTGTGATAACCCGTGTTTTTATAATAGTATTTTAATGTTTAAAATATTTTATAATAGTATTTTAAGGTTTTAAAAAAAAAATGGATTTCAAGTTATTTACGATTGTGCCATTGGATAAGTATATAAGTTATACTTATCCTTTTTCATTTCACCATTGCCTGGGAGAGTTGAGAGAGCTCGAGAGAGTTTGAGAGAAGGAGAAAAAGCTTGGGAGAGTTTCACAGCTAGGAATTTGCAGAAATTGTTCCATAGTTGGTGAAGGTAAGCTTTCTAACTCATTTTCTTCATCTTCTCTTTAGTTTTTTTATTTTGGGATCAAACCCACTTTATGGGTTTTGAGTTGGATTTGTTGAATCCGTGAGGAACGGATTGATGAGAAGTTTAGATCAGCTGTTTTGAGATGTTTAGGATGATGTATCATTGGTTTGTTAAAGAATTTGGGGTTGATTTTGAATAAAATCTTCAAAATGAGTTTATATGGGTTTTATGCCTAAAACTTCGTGGTTTTCACATTTTCACCGTTGGGTCTTAGGATTTTGGAAAAATTCAAAGTTATTTGGGTTTATGTATGATAGAACTAGTGATTGAACGGTGGGATTTTGATTTGGAGAAGTGTGGATGTGTTTTTGGGTCAGTTATGTAGAAAACTGCTCGAAATAGTGCATTCTGGAGGTGACCTATCGATAGGTGAGTGATACCTATCGATATGTAAACCTTCGGATTCTGGAAAATGTATGGCTGCAGCAGTAGCTAGCGATAGGGTATCATGAGACCTATCGATAGGTATAACTCTATCGATAGGTGGATGAGGCCTATCGATAGGTCTGCTCTGTTTTTGTGTATTTATTTTGTTTTGTTTAGTTTTCTGATTTTCTTTTCTCTTAGACTTATATTTAAAAGGATTTTTAAGAGAAAGGCTGGGGTCTTGAGAAGAAAGTTGTATTGTTTTGATATTGTGAATCTTTTGTGCCTATTTGTGAGTCCAAGTTTGTATTGTGTATTGTTTTCAGTTTGAAAGGTTCTTTGAAGAACCATTTACATTGGGTGCATTAAGCATTGCATTGGGAAGGCTTGTGGAGCTATAGAAAGGGTTGGAAAACACTGTGGTATTGAGGTAGGAATAAGTAATCTTGTACTATTGATAATGATGCATTATTTTAGAATGCTTTACAAATGATATGTTTTTTGAACTCTATTGCTTATCATATTAAGAAATGGATACATGAGATACACTGTTTATGAACCATTAAACTGTGTGGCAGGTTTATGAAATAAACATCAAGATATGATGTTGAAAAGTTTCTAAAGTATGTTTATGTCTTTTGGAGAACTATATGGAAGGTTTTATTTAAAAATGTTTATAAATGAGAAATTATTGATAAATGTGGAGATGGTGCTTTTATATTAAATGTTTTATGAATAAGTTTGATGGGCTATAATCAAATAGGTTTACAAAGGATATTTTGGTAACTTATTTCCCTGATTTTGATTCAAAGTATTTGATTTGAAAAGAGACTATTGTACACACTTGGTGACTCGGGAATTGTTTTGAACAATGGAATATACAGTGCTTTATGAATTATTTATCATAAACTGTGATGGCATACGAAATGGCAGTTTAGACTTATTTTGAAAGAAAATTTGTTTTATGAAATGATTATTGGACAGATATATGCCGTACACAATGAATTATGCATATTTGGAAATGATTTATGCCTGGTTGGCAAATGTAAAATGTTATACAATGAAATGCACATAATGTATATATAATTCGGCTCAGTTAGTGTTCAGAAGGGCGTAGTGTCCTGGGTATGACCTGAATTTTAAGGGCCTAAGTGTCCTGAGGTGGAGCCAATGAGCGGATCTCGAAAGAAAAATAAGGGCCTTGTGTCTTGGGTGGAGCCATAGAGTGGACCCGAAGGAAATAGCTCATGCAAGTAGCTTACCATCAATGAAGAACCTGTTTATGATTATGTGTTAATGCTAGAATGCTGCGCTAGGGGCTTGTTATCCTGAAAGAAAGCTCTGATACTTTCGTGTGCCAAGGAATGAATTGACGGATATGGATTGTGAACAAATGAAATTGGAAATGGAACAGTTTGATGAAAAGGAATTAGTTATGGTTTTCACAGAAAGTCCACACATATTTAGAACCGTTCTTTATATTGTTTTATAAATGTTATTGAAATTATGGAAAACAGGATTATTTTACATATTTCAGGTATCCATGTGTTATTGTTAATTGTAAAGGTTATATTATTCCTACTGAGCAAGTTGAAGCTCATTCCTGCTTTTGTGCAACAGATTTGCAGGTAGACTTAGGAGTTTGCATTTTAGTTTGGCACAGCCTTGTAGTTGGAGACTGTTGACCAAGCTTTTGGCATATATTGCATTTATCATATATATGTAATAGTTATGTATTATATGCATATGCATATGATTATTGATTTTGATGTCTTGAGATAGATTATTGAATGCCTATCTTGCCAGGGATGTTGGCATTTATTATAATTTGACTTATTGATTTATATTAAATGTTTAGGACATGACGTATGTTCATATCATTTCAAATATATATATATATATATATATATATATATATATATATATATATATATTCTTTGTCTCTCATGGGAAATATGGATGAGCAGAACATGTTGTATCTCCAATTTGACACGTGTAAACCTATCCGGAAGGGTTAATACAAAGGTCAAGTTGGGATGTTACATGTTCTCTGTCACTACTAAGTTGGGGTGAACCTAATGGGTCACACACATAAGGGCATAAGTGTTCTTTTTGAATTTGTGGGAGGGGAATATTCTAATTTATATAAGCTTAATCATTGTTATTAAAGATTAATAATTAAAGGGATTAAGAATATAAATAACAAGGATATTACTATACTATATGATGTTTGGTCAAGCTAGCACTTGTAACCAAACATTATTAAAAGAGAAGAGAATTATAAATAAGAAGAGAAAGCCCTAGGGCCAGCCACTCAAGGTTGTGCCTCTCTCCTAGCCGTCCTCTCTCTCTTCCCTCTCAAGATTGCTTTCTCTCACAAGAGTTGTGAAGTGTAAGAAGGTTTAAGGAGTCTTGTGTTCGTGTGGACTAGCATTGGAGGCTACCAGACTTTTAGAGCTCGAAGTTTTGAGAGGACAACCATCAAAAGAACATCAAGTAAGTTTTAATTTAATGTTTTAAATTATTGTTATGATTCGTTTTATCGTTTGAGTTTATCTTTAGGATGATTACAATGGAGAAAATTTTTGTTTTCTATTTCCGCTGTGTTTCTCCCATGTAATCCTTTCATATATAACCTTAGAAGGGATGAATAGGGTTTATGGCAAACTTTAATCGAATATTACCAAATAAAATTATGATTCAATTAATTTCAGCAGAAGCAAATATATAAGTAATTAATTGAATAGAGAGAGAGAGAAATCAAACACAGCAATTTAATGTGGTTCGGATTCCGCCTACATCCACGCCTTAAGCACTCAGCCCAATGATTCCACAATCCACTGAGGATTACTTCTTCAAGGTGGAGAAACCTTTACACAGCCTTCTTTTGAGGGTGGAAGACTCTCACCAAAGCTCACAAAGAACACTCACAAGTGCTCACAAAGAACACTTCCACAAGTGCTTACAAAGAATACTTAATACAATCTCACAAGATGAAAAAGAGTTGGTTATGTACAATAAATGCTTCAACAAGCTGATTAACAAAAGTATAAGCTCAACTAATAGCCTCTCAAATGAATAACAAGAATAGCTCAAGGATTTGTAAGAGAAAGCTTTGAGTAATGACTGCTCACAATGAATGCTATTAACTAGTATTGGATTGATAGCAATAAATGAGAAGCATACCTCTATTTATATTGATTTAGGTCTGAAATGGCTATTTGAAGCTCCCTTGAATCTTAATAGAGGAGAGGGGAACAGCAGGCCACAATAAATGCTTCATTTGCCAAAATAAGAAAGAGCCGTTTTGTATTTGCAGAAGCATTAGTCGACTAGGCACAGGTGTTAGTCGAATAGCAACTTAAAATTTCAAGGCATTTAAGTTCCTAGGCTCAGTTAGCCTTTTAGGCAAAGCTAGTTAGTCGACTAGCAAAGTTAAAAATCAGTTATGAAAATTTTCCAGGCACGGTTAGTCAACTAGGCTAAAGGGTTAGTTTACTAGCTCTTCTGCATATCGAAACTTTAGCTACTGGACTACTTTTAGTCAACTGGACAATGATGGTAGTCGACTAGAAGACCAGTTAGTCGACTACTCTATATGTTTAGTCGACTAGACTAAGATTTTCCAAATACTTAGCTATTGGACCATTTTTAGCCGACTAGGACAAAATAGTTAGTCGACTAGGCATGTTCTTAAGCTAATTATTTGATATTCTCAAGTCCAAATCAACAAGTAACATTTAAAGTGTTAACTAAACATTCAAAAACATTTTTGACTAAGTTACAAAGCTTTTTACAAGTTTTCCAAGTGAATGTATGCTAATGCAATGTGAGCAAAACTTTTTGTCTTGAGCTATGCAAGGTTAACCAATTGAGTTGCCTTACATAAGATTCCTAAACATCTTGTCTTCAAAGGTCTTCAATGAATGACTTCAAGATGTTCTCCATAAGCTTCATAATTTAATGACTTTGAATATTTGCACAATTGAGAAGCTTGGGATATGTTGATGAGCTCCAACAAGATATGTCTTTGATTCTATGGAGACAAAAAAATTTAACCATTTGTTAGTAACTAAAGTAATGTTTGTTGATCATCAAAATGTGGTCAATGAATTTGACCTTAGGGCTAACAGAAACCAATTTTAATCACATTAAAATCAAGTAACGCTGTTAGTAACTAAAGTAATGTTTGTTGATCATCAAAATGTGGTCAATGAATTTGACCTTAGGGCTAACAGAAACCAATTTTAATCACATTAAAATCAAGTAACGCTTACTTTAATGTTTTCTCAAAACATCAAGAAACAGTCCCTGTTTTGCAATGATAATTTGCCCTATTTAAAACAACTTTTAAATTATGAGAATACTTCATTTCACTAGGATTTTCAGTGTTCTTTCCAATGGTCCGGGTCTCGTTAAGTGATTCCAACGTTTGATATCACTTTAAAGCGTTTTGCGATTGTAACTTCAAACTTGGACAGATTTGAGTATCAATCGCAAAATGCTTAGTACAGCTTATATAGGTCAAAATAAATCATGGGAACAATTCCTATATTTAGTTAAGACCTTATATTAGTGAAGTTGACAAGCGGCTTGTTGTAAAAAACATTAAAAACAAATTTTAAAGATTTTACAACTTGGGATAGTTGCTGTCCAGAAAAACAACATACTGTTTTGACTTTATAACAATTATAAATCATATCAAATCAATATATTTTCATGTACTAACACTTAGGACATTTAAATATATCAATGTAGATGACCCCCATGCATTTTAATCAAATTAAAAGGCTAAAACACCAAGTGTTTAAACCTAAACTCTAAAAATGGCAATTAGGGTTTCCAAAAACCTAATTTCACATTTTATTTTATTTCTTCACTTTTAAATTTTCAAAATGCTTTAAAATAATTTTTATTCATGAAAAAACATTTAATAAATCAAATATGAAGCAAATAAAACAAAAACAAACCCACCTAGTGGCTGTGACACATTAGGGTTGACAAACCCTAGTGTGGCCGAAATTTAGAGAGAGAAATAGGGTTTAGGACTTTCCTATTTTGATTATACTAGGATTCCAAAATTAATTCTAAAATAGTATTAGGATTTCTCAAACCCTAATTAAAGTCATCATATAATAGGTTTTCCTATTTCGACAAGGATTCTAACTTCCCACAATCCTTGACAATCAAGAGTGTAGAAAATAGAATCCTTTTTGAATTAAGAAACCTAGTTAATCATCATAGAGTTTCTAAAACTCTAAATTGCAGCCACTATATAATTAATTAATCACATTAAGAGAACACCTAATATGAATTAGGTAAGAGAACACCTAATATGAAACTAATCGAATTAGGGATTCCTAATCAAATTGGGTTTCCTGTACTTAACAATTAAGATTAGGGTTTCAAACCCCTAATGGTGCCTCCATTATCACCATGGCAAAAAAACACAAGGGTTGAAAGGTTCTGTGAAAAACCACAGACATGGATTCGCAGCGGAATAGGTAAAACAAAACTTTTTCGGTTTATAAAATCAATCCATGTTCACAAAACCTCCAAGAACGATTCAAGCATCGGGTCATATATATAATCAAATACAAATAATCAATCATAAATAAATCTTACTTGATTACGATTTCGATGTAGCTTTCCTTCGAGTTTCAAATGTATGAAACCTCCAAAGCGTATCCACACGAGAGCAAGACTCCTCAAGCTTTCTAGTCTTCCACAACTCTTTGTAGCAAGCTAGAATGGAGAGGGAGAGGAGAGAGCAATTTCGGCCCTAGGGTTTTGCTTAACCCTGGAGTGTGTTAAACACTTGTATTTATAGACTTTCTCCTCTTTTGGGGTGTTTGGTTACTAGTGCTAGCACGACCAAACATCCTTGAATAGAGTAATCCTATTCTCGGTTAGTTTTGACTTTTAATCAATTAACTTTTAATAATTAAAATCAAACATAACTCAATGATAGGATTCCCCTCCCACAAGCTTAAGGAACTCACTTACTCTCTATTGTGTGTGACCCTTTGGATTCACCCTAACCTAGCAGTGACAGGGACATCTCTATGTCTCCCAAAAATAGAAACTTTCTATTTTAAGGTTCAATTGGAACGATTCCAATTTTGCCCTCATTGATAACACTTTATCAATAGGCTTTCACTGGTCATGAGTGACATCTAGCAACATATCATGACATACCCTAGGTTTAGGTGAATAGCAGAACTATGTGAACCCTTCATGTTATTTAATCCTTCATCCCCTAATGTCACAGTCAAGATAATAGGTATGGCTTTAGTCAAACCCTATCTTAACAACTTGATATCTGTCCCACAAAATATAATCTCAATAAGGTAATCGCAGTGAAACACTTTTCACTGTTTACCTATCACTCTGGCCAGAGGTTCCCTTTGAGAATTATCTTTGTGAACTTATCCTGACATTCTCTCTCATATAACTGAGAGTGATGATCCCTTATTGCACACTCATCTATCTTCATGCATAACTCATTAGAGCCAATAAGCACCGATTACAACCTTATGGATAAGGCTGTACAAGATACTATCAAACTCTAGTAACCTATGCATAAGACAGCTATGGTGTCTCAGGTCTAAGGACTACCAAATAAATGGACATAACATTAGAATATTCCTTTGACAGAACTACCATAGGAATATTCTTTGCAGATCATGTTCAGTGTACATATTCTCTAATATGCACCCACAGATTAACCTAAGTGTCACTACACTGATAGGAAAGACTACCTATCCTCCATATGAATCTGTGCTACTCTTCATACGGTTAATTAAATATCCACTTTAATAAACCTTTGAGTAGGAACTCTTTTAGAATAGATGTATATGAGAAATATCAGTCTCTCTATCTCAACACCTTGAGATGCATATTTCTCTTATCATTTATTCATGGACCTTATCATATATGTTAGAACATATTAGATAAGTTATACCTTCCATATATTGATAATATGAAACTTAATATACCCTTTAGGATTGGTTTTAGGGCATACTTCTAACAAGGGTTACAATCCCATATTGCCTAAACATACTAGGGTTGCTAAACCCTAGTTGCATCCCCATACAAACCGTCCATCACTAGGGTTTTACAAAACCCTAGTTGCAAGTCATCAAAACAAGAACAAAGGGTTCAAACACCCATGGCCGAATTTCTCTACAAGGTTTTCTCAAACCCTAATTAATTAAAACACTTTTAATTACATGCCAAGCTATGCCATTAATGATTCGAATGAAGGTTTGAGTTGGCTCTGATACCACTGAGATTACCACAGGAGAAACGCAGCGGAAATAAAGTTTAAAAATTTTCTCCATAGTAATCATCCCAAGGATGTTCTCAAACGATGAAAAGAATCAAACAATTAATTAAAACAATAATTAAAAGCTTGCTTGATGTTCCTAGAAGAAGCCAACCCTTGAATCCTTCGAGCTCCAAACGTATGGTAGCCTCCAACGGTATCTACACGAGCACAAGACCTCAAAAACCCTTGCACCTTCACAACCCTTGGAAGAAAGAAGCAAGCTTGGAAAGGGAGAGTAGGGGCACGGCTAGAGAGAGAGAGCACACTAAGTAGCTCACGGCCCTAGGGATTTTCTCTTCTAATTTTGCCTCCTTCTCTTTTATGATGAGTGATTACTTAGTGGTAGCATGACCCATCATCACATATTTATAGAAAATATTCTTTATATTTATAATTTGTCCCCTAACTAATTAACAATTAATAACAAGGACCGTATCAATTATAAATAAGAATATTCAACTCTCTTTAATTCAAGAGACTCACTTGTGCCCTTATGTGTGTGACCCATTGGGTTCATCCCAACCTAGTAGTGGCCGGGGACATCTTATGTCTCCCAAAATAGAAACTTTCTATTTATGGTTCGATTGGAACAATTCCAATTTTACCCTCAATGACAACACTTATCATTAATCCTTTACCAGTCATGAGTGACATCTTGCAACATATCATGATGTACCCTAGGTGTAGATGAATATATAAATATAAATGAACCCTTCGTGTTATAGATAATCCTTCACCATACAATGTCATGATTAAGTTAATTGGGTATGGAAACATGTCAAACCCTAACTTAATCCTGTATTACCAATTCACTATAATATAATCTCAATTAGGTAAACCCATGAAAACACTTTTCTTGGTTTCCTACTACTTTGGCCAAAGACTTCATTGAGATAGTATATTTGTGAATTAACATTGACATTCCCCCTTTCATATTAAGGGTGGTGATTCCCTATTGCACACTCACCTATCTTCATACATAACTTACTAGAGCTAATGAGTACCGATTACACCATGATAGATAATGATGTATGAGATACTATCAAGCTGTAATAACTCATGTATAAGATAAATGTGGTGTCTCAGGTCTAAGGATTACAAATGTGACTATACACATGAGTAGCTTTTGACGTGTAAATAGAACTCCATAAGCTATACTCATATTGGTCACGTTCGGTGTACTTGTTCTCTAACAATAACCCACAAGTTTACTATAGTACGTGTCTCAACACAAATGGCATGAGACTCACCATCCTCCCATTGGAGCTAGTATAACCTGTGCTAATCTTAACGGTTTATAATCGCCCAAATATATAAACCTATTATTAGGAACAAGTCTAGTATAAATGTACTTGAAAATTGTAAGTCTCTCTATCTCAACACTTGAGATACAACTCTCTATCATACTATCCAATGACTTTATCATGAACAGTAATTAAACACAAGTTTACATGATAAAAGAAGCCATTTCATAAATGAATATAATGAAATATAATGTTCCCCAAATAAAACCTAATAATTGGTTTTAGGGCATTCATCTAACAATTTTCGCATACATTATTTATTTTAGATTGTCAATATATTTACAAGTATATTGAAGAAGTTTCATTATTTTTCTTAATATATTTTAATTTTATGAATTATTTACTTTATATAGTAAATAAAATTTATAATAAAAATATATATTGAGAAAAATCATGAAACTGCACCAGTATGTTTGTAGATACATTACTAATTTAAGATAAATAATACATGAAATAATAACAAGCCTAACACCATTTTTCAGTCAAAGAATCAAACAGTTAACTGATAAAATGGTGAAAAGTGTCACAAATAAAAACTATAGGGGTTAATTCGAATAAAAATTGTAGGGGTGCAAAGTGTAAATCGGTAATAATTGAGGAGTTAAACTATAATTTTCCAAAAAAGAAAAAAAAGAAAAAAGAAAAAGAAGAAGCTTGCATTATTGGAGTAATTCTAACCAAATGTTTGGATCACCAAAAATGACTTTTATCATTGGAGATGCGTTCAAAGTAACCATGATTTAATTTCTCCTTGGGAACAATTTATATGTGCATTTCAAAAATATTTCTGTAAAACAAAACGGGGGAGAATTTATGCCCTTTTTGCTGCAATGCAAGACGTGCACACATGCAAAAAGGAGGAAAAAAAAAAGCCAAGTTTGGCAGGTTACCACTACGTCATGGAACATTTATTGGGGTGATGATAGAGGCTGAGGCAACGATTTAGGGGTAGGTAGCAACGGAAGCTGTAGCAATTTTGGTGATTGCGGTGGTTATGGTAGCTAGGAAGGCTCATTCTGATTAGCTTTGTGTAGAAATAATTTTTGAAGAATTATCTCAAGCCATGGTAGCTAGGAAGGCTCATTCTGATTAGCTTTGTGTAGAAATAATTTTTGAAGAATTATCTCAAGCCATCGTCTCTTCATGTAATAAAATTTTAAATATTTTATACCATTAGCTAGGGTCAAAGGTCATTTTTAACATAAAATAATTTGAAAATTAGACCTCATAGTATTAAAGTTCTAAACTTGAGACTTTTGGATAATTTTCTCTTATTTTAATATTTTAATCGGTACGTATGCCTCTTAAGAGTTTTTTTTTTTTAAATGACCTTATAAAAAAAATATATATATTACACTGACCTTCTCTCAAAAATAAGAACTGCTGTTTGAAACAGCAGTTTATTAGGTTTGACTCGGTCAGAGGGTTATTGTGGTATATATTTTTGAGAGAAGGTCAGTGTGGTATATATATATTTTTTTATAAGGTCATTTTGGAAAAAAACTCTGCTTCTGACGAGTTTGTTTCATCAATTTATTTATTTATGTATATTTGTATATATTTTGAGAGTATGTTTACCTTTCTTATGATGGTTGATTGAAAATAGGAAAATTGATTAAAGATAAGATAGGATTTGTCCAAGGGGTGTCACTTATATACAAGACATCTTTTGACATCCACATATATTATGCTTTAAAGCCAACCTCATATTCAAATTCCATTTCACAAAGTAGTGGTGGAAAAAGCTAGCTAGATTTATGCTTTATTCCATTTCACAATATTGCAAGAAAGTGTTTCATCAGCATATATAACAAACATTATCTGACATGGGAAACATTGGTGCCAAGTTATGCTTCTCAATTAACATGACTCCCATCATTGCAAACATAGCTTCTGAGTTGGATTCAGGTCGATGATATATAATAATATTAAGCCCCTTACCAAACTCCATAAATTTGCTTAAATTATGGCATAGTCAACCATCAAGGGACATTCTAAATGTAATATATATATATATATATAGTCCCGATCCTGTTAGCATATGCTTACTTTAGCTAAAGTAAGCGTGGGATGCACATTTTGAAAAATTGATCATTGGATTAAATATTCTTTTTATGGATGTCATGTAAGCCAAAAATCACATTAATTTAGTGCCAACATATTGAAATATAGACTGTGAAAAACTATGACTAGTGAGAATTGACACAATTTTTCTCAGCGACATTTCTAAGAAATTGAGCATTGAATCACTGTGATTTTGCCATACAAGACATGCATGAGTATAGTATCTAATCTAACGGTCAGTTTTTCAAAATATATATCACATTGACTATTAGCTTCATGTAAGCATATGCTGATAGCTATGAAAAACTATGACCGTTGAAAACTATCATAATTTTTCTCAATGATATTTTTTAGAAACCGACCGTCGGACCACTGCGATTTTTGGCATACATGACATGCATAAGTACAGTATAATCCAACGGTCAGTATTTCAAAATATGCATCACACAATTATCTATGGGCTTCATTCTAACATAAGCTATATGGGCTTCATTCTAACATAAGCTTACATAAGCATATGCTAATATGATCATTTAATATAACACACACACACACACACACACACACACGTGTGTGTATATATATATATTCCCGATCCTGTAAGGAAGTCCTTACCTATCTTATTGTCGGCCTGCTTTCACTAGGATAGGTATTTTGAAAAACTAACCATTGGATTATATAATCTTGTTATGTATGTCATGTCTGCCAAAAATCACAGTGATCTAACAGTTGGTTTTCAAAATAGACACTGTTAAACAATTGTTATGACATCTAACGGTAAATACTGTCAGTGTTTCACAAACAATATTTTGAAAACTGATTGTCAGATCACTGTAATATTTGACAGACATATTATGCATAAGAAGATTGTCTAATTCAACAGTTGTTTTTTCAAGATATCTCTTACAGCTCCCATAAAAGATGGACTAACAATAAGATCGATAACGACATCCTTACTTTATCATAATTCTATATATATATATATATATGACAGTTTTCTGCCCCACTGTGTAATAATCTCTTCAGATCCACTGTATATCTAAATCTGATATAAGACAGATATGTATAAATGTTTCTGGAAAGATAGTAAAGATTAGGTCCATGGAAGGTGGGGTCTGGTCCATACTTTAAGTAACAGAGAATGGTGGAGCAAATATTATATATATATATGCACAAATATGCAATAGAAGGAATTTCGTAATTTCAACACAGAGCATCTTCATTGGTAAAAGCATCTTTTAACCGTTGAACCTATTTTTTAAATTTCTTTATATTTCTCTTTTCTTACAACCAAGCACAAATCCTCATACATTGGATCTTAAATAATAATAATAATAAATAAATAGATAGAGCTAAAATTAAGCCAAATCTGACTTAATTATAGGTAGAACTATTTTTGAATAGGAAAATACATTAACAAATGGAGAGGGTTTTTTTATACCATCAGCCAAGAAATAGATTTGGATTGAAAAAAATGTGCCCATTGGAGTTACTCTAATGCCCTTTTAGTTATAGTTATGAGCTACGTCGCACGAATTCGGGTGCAAATGTTGGATACGGGTAAGTGTTCATGTGTTGAATTCGTCTATTTTCCAATATTTTGGCAGGAGTATCCACATCCATGTCCAAAAATCAAGTGTGGGTAGATCTATCGACCATAGGATATGGTTTTACCCGTTTATATATGCATCTATGTAGTGTATTTTCAATGCATATTTTAGAGGCAAATTAACATAAAATCAAATCTAAAGAAATGATGAAATATAAAGATGAACTAATTAAAGATCACCAAAATAAACTTCTAGCTTAATTAGCAGCATTTGATAATGATTCAATTATGTGTTCTAAATTGTGTTACAGTTCCAATAAGAGATCCAGATGGTGATGATAATTAAGCTAATTATTGGAAGTGTAGTGGTGTTTGCTTACAACAATTTCATATTTCCATTTTTAACTGTTGGTCATCATGTCATTCCACCAGTTCCTAAATAAGTCCACTTCAACTTTTGGAAGAAAGGTTGCTTACCTAAGAGCATCTCCTAGGCATTCAAGTCATTTAATGTGCCAAAGTCAAAATTTGGCACTCCAAATAGCAATGTTTTAAAATCCGGACCGTTCATCGAACCGGAAAAGTTACCGGATTAAGGGTCAACCGGTTGAACCGCTGGATTAAACCGTGACGTCATAAATATATTATTTATTTATTAGAATAAAAGCTTTAAATGATTCAAAATATAATTTTTTAAAAATGTTTGTACAATCAATTCATATATTTGAATTTATGTGCGGTCATCAAAATTGAAATTCGATAATTACTACTGATCAATTTTTATTATATATATTTTTTTAAATGCAAGATAAGAATATTGTATTATTAAATTAGGTGCTTTGGTTTATTTTTGTTATTTGAGATTTTTTAAAACTAATTTTCCCTTTTAGCTTTCTTGGCTTTAAGAGATTTTAAAAATATTGGGACTATTTTAGTCATTTTAGCACCTTTAAAAAAATTAAATTTTTTTTTTTAAAAAAAACGGATTGACCGGTTTGGCTGGTTGAACCGCCGGATTGAACGGTTTATTTAAAAAATGGATTTTTGTGGGTTAAACCAGCCGGAGAGTGGACCTGTTCCCGATCCAACCGGTTGAACCGGCCGGTCCGGTCCGGTCCGGGTTTAATAACACTGCCAAATAATACAAAATGACATCAATGTCAAATTTTGGCACCTATGTGCTCCAATGCATTAATGCTATATTTTGAAATTTTCCACCTATTTGAAAAAAATTAAAAAAAAAAAAGAAAAAAGAAAAAAAAAAGAAAAAAAAAAGGTATAATCTGACATAAATGGCAAGTACCATTTGAGGTGCCAAATTTAGTACCAAAGGTTGCTATAGCCAAAATTTGACATGTCAAATGGCACCCCATTAGAGCAAACTATGGGTGCCGATACTAAATTTTGACAATGACATCTCATATAACACCCCCAGTGGAGATGCTAATGCAAACTACAGTGGTTATATCCATACCGAGCATGTAAGGGCTCTTCTTTGCACTCAGTCCCATTTTCATAATAAATACAAAATGTTTAGTAGGATGCCTAACCTAGCCTACGCTTTCTTTATGCCTGTCCCAGGTAACACGTCCATGATACAATTAAATTCATTAACTAGGGCTCTTTTGGATAAGCTATCACTTCTTATTTTTCACTTTTAAAATTAATATCTATATATATATATATATATATGCAGAGTGTTGATAGTTACTTAAATTAATAATTGAGGTGGCAGTTAGTAAGAACAATACCTCAACTTTTAAGAGTAACTATCAATCGAGTAGCGCTAAATGAGCCATCATTTAGACCATATTGAATTGCCAATGTGCCATCCAAAATATCCAGGATTTCATTTAAATGCTACGGAGTAGAAAATATTTAGAATCAGTAGACATTTATAATCAATGAAACATTCAACATAGCTCAAACATCAAAGAAAACCTTGACGAAAACATCATTGTAGGCACTAGAACCATGCAGCAACATAGTAAGTATAGCAGAGAATTTGGATCAACATATCGTTGTACATCACCAAGTATGCAGCTTATTTCTCAAATAATACAAAAATTAAGGATGCTAGGGACATGATGTTTAATAACATAATTAGTTGAATAGCAAAAATATAATAAATAACTTGTTCAGCTGTATGTAATTTCTGCTGTAGGACAACAACGTAAAGCTACAACTCCCAAAGACCCCACGATCCAAAGCAAGTTTCATTGTTTATTTTATCACCAGAAAACTTTCTCCCTAGATTTCTAATGTTTAAAATTATAGTTTTCATAAACACAACATTCCCCTGATGTTTCCACTTCTTAGGGAGACCAAAGATCCGGCAAGCAGAGAAATTTTATAACCTCACAACAAATCATATGCCATTATTCTTAAACAGAAACTAAGACCTCAATGATATACTAAAAACATGTTGTTTTTTGGTATTTCACTAAAAACACATTCATCAAAGATAGAAACAATTAAATACATTTGAAAAGGGAATTAAATCTTTTCACACTTTCAAATCATTATAAAATTCTTCTGGCTATAATAATAATAAAATTTTATTTCTCAATTGTTACATTAGAAGCAGATGAGAAAACATGTGTACCAACAAAAAAGGTTTCACTTTAGTAGTGTCTTGTTGATGTTGTAGCAGATTCTACTGAAATCCTAATTATCATGGTTTACCGGCCAACACTATCCTATCCAGTTGCTCTTTGCCAATGAGAAATCAACTATTTAAGGGATCTCAACAATGAATGACAGCCATATATGTAGTCTAGAAGATGAAGATCTAACCTTTTGATCACATCTTTATGGTTTCTTGGTGCATCAGGAGGTAAGGCTGAGGAACATGACTCCTTTTCTCAACTCTAGAAGTTGACTTTTCACTAATAGAGAGACTAACGGGACAGTGATTACCATTTGCAGCAATAAACATATGCGTGGTGGCTGCTGATTCAAATCCAGTGGTAACCAGGCACCTTCCATACCCCTCTTCCCCTCATCAAGCTTCATTTCTCAATAACACAATCCAATTGCCTGGCGTCCACATGTAAATCTAATAGTAATATATATCAGCCAGCACTGTGTGGGCCCTAGTCAAAAATTGGGTTGATGCAGCAGTTCAGCAAGCTCAACATTGACATGGACATGAGCTGCTCCAAGATATGTATGTCCCCACAAAAACCTGCATTCAAATGAAATTGCATACTTTTGTGATTTCCCATGCTTCACGTAGACAAACAGCATGCCCAAAAACATCACAATGCATGCATTATGCTCCATCCAAGCAATGATTCTGTACTCCTGGATTATGCATTGGATGTAGCAATTTCCATCATCAGCTCAGCCAGCATAGCCACAAGCAGATATTGTGGAAACTTGGCAAGAAAGACGACTTTATTAGGCTGAATTCCTTCTTCCATTATTTCCTGGCACAGATATAGAGAGCCCTTGAGGCAGCCATAGTTCCCATATGCAGCAATGATGCTATTCCATAAAATCCATTCCCCCCTCACATCATATAAAAAATGTGACTGAATAACAGTAACATCTTATTTCTCACATGTTACATCAAAATTTAGGCAACAAAAACATGTTCTTCTTCCACTCATTGTGCTTGTTAGAAAGAGTATCACAGCTTCTTTTTGTCTTCAAGATAACTAAGAGCAGAGTAATTGGCATCCTGTTTCTCTACAATGACTACATCAAAACTAGATGAGAATTGAAATTCTTCCATCATGGCTTTCACTTTGATGTCATCTTTAAGCTTTAGAGAATCCAAGATGTGGCTCATCAACTGAAAAACTTGGGTTGAAGAGCCTGTGAACGACTTTAATAAAATAAAATGCCCCCAATCACCATGGTTCATTGGCCATTACTAATTTTCCTTTAAATTTGCTCATATTATCCTTTCATTGGTAATTGTACCCCCATAATCTGTGGGTGCAGTGGAAGGTAAAGTTGAGGAACATAGCCCTCTTTTCTCAGCTCTAGAAGAAGATGTTTCAGCAAGAAATAGATCTGAGCAGAATGTGGGTGACTTCTATCTGCAGCAACAAACACATGGGTGATGCTGTCCACGTCAATCCAGCTGTAACCAGGTACCTTCTGCACTCCTCTGTCCTTCATCAAGCTTCGTATCTTAAGAACACTCTCCCATTGTCCGGCATCAGCATGTACATTTGATAGTAATATATAGTAGCCAGAATTTTGTGGGTCCAAGTCAAATAGATGTCTTGAAGCCAGTTCAGCAAGCTCAACATTGCCATGGACCCGACAAGCTCCAAGCAAAGTCCCCCAAACACCTGCATCCGGATTAAATGGCATGCTCTTTATGATGTCCAAAGCTTCACTCAAACGGCCAGCGCGCCCAAACAAATCAACCATGCATGAATAATGCTCCATCCTAGCTGTGATGCCATATTCAAGGGTCATGCATCGGAAGTAGTGATTTCCTTCATCAACTTGGCCTGCATGGCCACAAGCAGATATTATAGCAAGAAAGGTGACATGATCAGGCTGGATTCCATCTTCCAGCATTTCATGGAACAAATCAAGACAGTCCTTAAGGCGACCGTGGTTCCCATAAGCAGCAATGATGCTATTCCATGAAACTTCATTCTTCTCTCGCATCATGTCAAATACGCAAGAAGCCAAATCCAAGTTTCCACATTTAGCATACATGTCTATTAGTGCACTCTCAGCAAAAAGATCAAAGCTGAATGCACCTCTCATCATGAAACCATGGATCTCTTTCCCATAATGGAGTGCTGGCAAATTTGCACAAGCAGAAAGAGCAGCTGATATGCTCACGCAGTCATACTTGGTCCCTACCTTCCCCATTTGGCGAAAAAGGTCAATGGCCTCTTCTGGTTTGCCATTCTGGCAACAGCTTGTGATCATCGAGTTCCAAGAAATAGCATCCCTTTCGGGCATTCTTCTGAAAAATTGATGAGCAAGATCTAATCTTCCACATTTTGCATACATATCCATAATTGCACTTCCCACATAACAGCTTCCATCGTGCCTATTCTTCAGGATGTAACCATGCAATTCCTTCCCCAATTTTAAAGCAGCCAAACCAGCACAGGCTGGTAAAACACTAGCCAGCGTTACTGAATTGGGTCTCATTTGGTGTTGCAGTAACCGCCGAAAAATTTCTAAAGCGTCCTTGTTCATCCCATTAAGAACGAACCCTGAAACCATAGCTGTGAAAACCACAACATCTAATGCAGCGCTTTGGTTAAAAATATTACATGCCATCCCCACATCCCTGCATTTAAAATAGATATTGATAAGTGCGCTCTTTAAAAACACATCCAAAGGCACACCATGTCTTGTAATGTAACCTTGAATTTCCTTACCTTGTTTGAGACTCGCAGATTCAGAAACGGATGGAAGGAAACTAGAAAATGTGATTGAGTCTGGCTTTATCCCAGCAGATATCATCTCACGAAACAAATACAAAGCCTCACCCATAAACCCATTCTGGACATACCCAGCAATCATCCCATTCCAAGTCACCAAATCAGTCTGTGGCACTGTGCCAAATAACTTACGTGCATCAGACAAACACCGACATTTTGCATACATAGCCAACAACGTGTTCGCAACTGTACAATCCGTATCCAATCCACATGTAACTACAAACCCATGAAGCTGAGTACCAAAATCAATCATAGCTTCCGAGGCACAGACAGACAAAATACAAGCAAATGTTATCGAATTGGGCTTAATTTCAGAGTTTCTCATTTCCCTAAACATCCCTATAGTATTATCTGAGTCCCCATTTTTCACATAACCATTAAGCATCACATTCCATAAAACAGTATCTCTGTGAGGCATTTTATCAAACAAACGTCGTGCATGATCTATACAATTATTTTCCGTATAAAACTTAATTAAAGAACTACCCACAAATACATCCATCTCAAAACCCATAACCCGAATCGTATCATGAACAAATCTACCCAAATTCATATTACTCAAACCACCACAAGCCTTAATTACATAAGGAAAAGTATATTTATCAGGAGAAATGCCACAACCCAACATCTTGAAGTAGAACAACAATGCAAAGTCAAGCCAACCCACCATAGTAAACCCTCTAATCATCAAATTCCAAGGCAAAGTGTAGCACAATTCAAGCTGATAAAACATGTTCTTGGCATCTATGATGCTACCACAAAGAACATACATACCCAATATCTTTGTACCCAGAAGACTATTTTTGCAGAGTCCATTAACAATGGTATGTGCATGAACTTGGCGACCTTGAGGAAGAACAGAAGGGTCTTTACAAGATTGAAAGATTGATGCAAGATGGATTGCTGGAGTCTCCTCAGTGTTTGGGGAGAACCTTACCCATTTTGGTATGTTTGTGCAGTTTGTATGCATGAACTTGGACTTGAATGAAACAATGTGTAAAATTCGCATATGGATTGGACAAAGATTTTTCTGGTACATTTTGAATGAAACAGAACAACTTTGCTTTACGAAATCATTTTGTTTGTTTTTCCCGCTGTGAACTTACCAAACGACTTAAATAGTTAAATATTGACATCCATTGAGATATCAACACAACATGCCTTCTAATAATTAAGGTGCATCTTAACCAGCTTTATGTAAAGGAATTTCTATAGGCCAAATGCAAAATAAATTTTGAAAAACTAATTGTTGGATCAGGTGAGCTACTTATGAATTTTTTGTTTGTCAAAAATCATAGTAATCCAATGTCAGTTTCTGAAAAATATCACATTGAAAAATTGTGTCTTTTTTGTTCTCTAAAATGTCATCAATTTTTCCCATGCTAGTTGGGTTTTCTAGAAATTGACTGTTGGATCACTATGATTTTTGGCGAACATAAAATTCATAACTAATTCATCTAATCCAACAGTCAATTTTTCAAAATATGCTATGTATTTTGGCCCTATAGAGACCACCTTATGCAAAGTTGCGTAAGGTGCACCCTATAATTGAAGGCATATCAAGAGAAATATTAAAGATATATCATTTATATATAAATGATCAATTGAACATGGAGTTTGGATTTGCTGTTGATCACACCTGTTGATCACTGTTGGATGGTCGACACGTGTGCAAGAAAGGAGATCCAATAGCTCACATAAGAAATGCCCAAATCTGGTGTATTTTGGAACATCTGTCAGATACATGGGCATTTCTTATGTGAGCCATTGGGTTCTCTTTCTTGCACACGTGTTGTTCATCCAACGGTGATCAATAGGTGTTGATCACCTATTAAATCAACAACAAATCCAAACTCATATGCTTATATAAACTTATGTAAGCATGAAGCTCATAGATAATTGTGGGATACATATTTTTTAAAAACTTATCGTTTGATTAGATACTATACTTATGTATATCATGTCTCCGAAAAATTACAGTGATCTAACGGCTGGTTTTTTGGAAAAGTCACTGAGAAAAACTGTGATAGTTTTCAGCAGTCACAATTTTCATAGCTATATTTTGAAATTCTAATATTAGATCATTGTGATTTTTGGGATGCAAGATATCCATAAGTGAAGTATATAATCCAACGGGTTAGTTTTTCAAAATATGCATCCCACAGTTATATATGAATTTCATGCTTATATAACTTATGTAATCATATGCTAACTTGATCAAGACTTGTGAAAACCTGTCCAAAAATATTTCATATTTTGGTATTTATTTATGGAAAAAAAAAAAAACTTTTCAAATGCCGTTTATGTCCATAAGTGAGTTTTAAACAAAAACCCCTCCCCTTTCTTTTTCCTTTCCATTTTCAGGAGTGTGAAAACCCAAACTTTTATTTTCATTTTATTGATTATTTTAATGGTATAAAAAAATTGAAAATGCCTTATACGTCCCCAAGATATAAAAGCCACCCACCCCTTAACCTTTTCTTTATTTTTCGGCTGAAGCTAGAGTGAGGGAGAGAGTGAGTTCGGGAGAGAGAGAGAGAGAGAGAGAGAGAGAGAGAGAGAGAGAGAGAGAGA